>QJNY01000431.1:0-70762 GCA_004155945.1 Monosporascus sp. mg162 | reverse complement strand
TAAACCTTAAAGATAAACCTTAAAGATAAACCTTAACGGTAAACCTTAAGGATAAACCTTAAAAGCAAACCTTAATAATAAACTTTAACTGCGCCGTATTACGTATAAAAGGCCGGCATCTTTCCGAGCCTTCGCTAGTCTTACGGCTAAAAGTGTTAAATATCAGCCAAAAAAGGGGCTAAAAGCTTTAACCTCGATCGTTTTTACGCCTTTTCGAATTACCTAAGACAGTATGCCGCGTAAATCCGAATATACGATACCGGTAATCCGTAACCATAAGATTTTTACAGAAACTGTCGTTTTAACGGTACATAATTCGCATAAAATTACCGGACGGGCTAAAACCATCGATACTATTATCGATTTCAAAAATCTTTCCTAAAGTGATCGATTTCGATTGTTAATTTTCGGATACGATTTAATTCGCGAAAATAACGAAAATCGATCTTTGCAAAAATATATGGCGGAGAATATAACGATCATAAGCAAAGTATTGGCGAAACTGGAAGGGGAACTGGAAAGGAAAAGCGGTAACCGGCTTGATAACTTCGAAGTTCAGATTATGGAACGATATATGCTGGAGGATTATAAGCGATGGTTTATCCGGCTGCTCCGGATTGCGAAAACCGTTCAGAATTTCGACAAGAATCGACGCGGATAGGAACGGGACAAGGCAGTTTGCGAGAGGGATGGGTTTAGTGAAGCTTAGGAATTAAGGTAGTAATCTATCATTTTATCCAATTTTGTCTACACGGTTACGTCTCCTTTAAGGAGAAATAGTTTGTTATAGATATTTAATTATTTCGTTATATTACGGTTTTGTTAACCAATATAATAACGGGTTAATACTTTTTTATAAACGTTAATTATTAATATCCTTTAAATATATAGGAATAAACCGATTAAAACGAATTTAAAATATAACTTTTTTTAAAAAATAAGGAATAAAATTATTATTATATATCTTTTTAAGGAATTGTACCATATTATCGTTTTCCCATACGGGTATATTAGTTAATCGTATAAGCTTTCCAAAATCCGAAATGTTTAATTTTTTAAAATTTTCGCCTTTATTTTACATAATACGCTTTTTAAATTACGATATAATAACTAAGGATATATTAATTAATATATTTAAGTATAATATTAAGTAATTTAAGGATAATAATAATAATTAAGGATAATATTTAATATGTATATATAAATATATTAATATAAATATAAGTACTTTGCAAATATTAAAATATAATTGTTATATAGGTACAAAAATTTGCTAAAATCTGCCAGTAACTTATACGTTTAATTAATTAAATATATTTAAAGTTAATATACCGAATTTTTGCAAATAAAACATATACGCCGAGAAAATCCTAGAAAATTTTATCCGAAATTATATAAAAAATGCCCTTATTATCGTTTTCTTTAATCAAATACGTATATTCGTTTTTCGCACCTATACTTTTTTTGCATTTTTTCTGCAATACTATTCCAACTTTTTCCTCCAAACCTAACATATATCCAAACATATATATAATTATTTTTATTGCATTAATTAATACTATTATAAGTTCTCGGCAGCTATTAAATTTACGTAATCCTTAAGGTTTTTACGGAAAAGCAGGTCCAGATAATTTTATTTCTGCTATAAGAAAATCGTCCATTAAGAAAAAGTTTGGTCCAGGTAATAAGCCTTTAAATTCTGGTACCAAAAAGCTTATCGATTTTAAGATCGAGGCGAATATTAAAAAGTTGGACCAAATCTTTAATTATCGTCGTAAAATCTTGGCGGTATCAAACTCGTCCATATTTTCCAGGCTATCAACCCGTCGTATCGATAAGCTTTTGGGCAGTATTCGAAATTCAAAATCTTTATTTAATTTTAATAACGTTCGCAAATTACAGAACCTAATATATCGTTAAGCACCTATTTTTAACCTTACCCTTATTTTCCAATATAAATTCTGTAACATAAGTCCTAATTAAAATATTTTATTATTAAAAATACCGGTTATAAATAATCTATTACTTCCAAAACCTTGGCCGATACGATATATACTGCTATTAACAAAGGTAACTAAAATACTTCCAAAATTTAATCCAATCCTTGGTATCGTTAAATAGATAGTTGGTGGTCGGCGATTAATAACGTTTGTACCTGTTCTTATTAACCTGCCGATATTTAATAACAGTTTATTCGCCAGGTTTTTATTAACGGCTTCGATAATTCCAGTACGTCGGACAAGTTTTCGGGTTATTAATCGGGTCCTTAGGCCATTTATTAACATCGAGGCGTTACGTTTTCGTCGTATTTATCTCGATAATAATTAAGACGTAACCAGATTTTGGAATAAGAATAATGTTATACATTACGTTACTTTTAAGTATATCGAGATAAATACTTGGACTTTTTTGTAACATCGTTAATAAAATCCGCTAATTAATACAAATACTCGGAGTTATATTTATTAGCGTTATCGGTAATCTAGCTATTGGTCGGTACTTGTAATAGCAAATCGAAGGTAAAAACTTTTAAGCGGCCGTAAATGCCTAATCCAATATAATTAGGTATTTTTAATTAATGGAAAATTTGGTAACTTATTTAATATACGTCGAAATTTATCGGGTTAATCCTTTAAGTTATTTTATAACTGTTTTTGTTAAAAATCCTAAATACGTTATTAATTTATTTATTCAGGTATTCGGTATACTTAATTTAATACTTTACGAACTTTGCGAAAAACGATATATAACGTCGGAATATTTTAATTAATACGGAATATACCTATTTTTTAGGTATTAATCGATTCCTGGCTTTTTTAACGGGGTTTATAATAACTATATCGGGTTTATCGAAAGATATTATTATACTTTCCGGAACGAACGGTTTAAGGCATTTAAGGCCAGCTTTTTACGATCGTTACGAATCAAAGAAAATATTCGTATAAAAATTTGTCCCATTATTAAGATATACGATAAGGATTAGTTTCGGAACAAAATAGAAAAATATGTTATTGATTTTTAATTCCGGGCGAATATAGCGGGACGTATTAATTATAAATAAAATATAATGGTTATCGTATAAGGTGTCGGTAGGTAAAACGGTAAAGGAATTTAAGGGAATTTATGGGAATTTATGGGAATTTATAAGAATTTAAAGGAATTATAATATTTTAGTTTTTCGTAATTAATCGCGTTAATTTTTTCCGTTTTCTTGATCGTATCGTTTCTGTCGTATTGCTGTTGTCCATAACCGTATGGCCTTTAAGTTGGCTATTTGATATCTGTATTTTAATATTTGTTTTTATAAGTTTTGAAATTTTAAGCTGCCAGTTTTCTGATAGCTCGATATTTGCAACATCCGAGGTGTCCGACATTATATCGTCGTTTTGATTAATAAATAATTTCGTCCAGTCGTTTTTTTATAGGTTAATTAGCTTTTAATATCCTTTTTTATTTTTTACGAATTGCTTTAATTTATTAACAGGAAAAATACCTTATAATTTCGTTTTATTAATTTCTTTTAAACAGTAAATATTTAAACCAGTAATATTATTAATTAAATACGGGCTAATTTAACGGTATTTTAACTTTATATTTTTGGATATATTTATATGTCGTAACGTATTATATAATAATACCAGGTCGTTTACTTTTAAAAGCTTATTTTTTATTTTGTTTTTATCCCTTTTATTCGCCAGTTTAGTTATTTTGCGGCGCTGCTTAACGATTACTTTTGTAATCTTGGTTACGTCTTTAGCTTTCCTCTTTAAAAGCCGAATCCTTTACGTAATTAAATCTTTTTTCGGAGTATTTAGATTCCAAGTTATAATTTTCCATATCGGCAGGACTGTTTCGATCGGTAAGAACGTTTTTTATCCGTACAGCAGTTCATAAGGGCTAAGGCCATAACTTTTTACAGTGGTATTGTCGGCGAAGACCATCTTAGGCAAAAGCTTAACCCATCTTTTGCTAATCCCATTCGTCGCTTTTATCAAGGCTTTAACGATCGGGACGTATCTTCTTTCGACCAGGCCTTATCGCCAGGCTACATACGCGGTACCAACTTTCCTTTTAATTCTTAATGCGTTGCAGGTTTTAATAACCTCGCCCTTATTTTTTAAGCTTCCGTTAATCTTAATCTTAATCGGGATATTATGTCGATAGAAAACGTGCTTATTTAAGAACTTCTTAATCGTTGCTGACGTAACTGATCGTAGGGTTTTGGCTTCCAGATAATCGGATAATTCGTATTTAGCTTCGACCGTAGCTTTGTAACTATCGTTATTAGGCATAAACTGAACATCGATCATTTAAATAACAGCTATGTCAATTGGCTGCGAAAATCTATGGCCTTTTTCAAAGCGTCGATCGGCTGCTTTCTGGCATTTGATATACGTAAGTACTGCTTCCCGAATATGGCCAAATATGCTACGTTAATAATATATAGCTGCTATACGACGATAGGTCGAATCTCGCCCTTTATGGCTATAATCCTTATAATATTACCTAATTACCGTAAATCGCTTTTGTTCGGTGTTAATTACTTGCCGGCTACCGTACCTCTTATTTGCCTTGCGTTAAAGAATATTATCCTGAACGAAATAGTTTAAAGCTTCGGATTTAAAAGCATTTCGCTTCCTTTTTAAAGCATTATCGAGCTGATTAGGGAAATCCAATGTCGTTAGGAACCTAGCGTACTTTTGCGATTTCTTAGACCAGTTTCCAATAAGAGGTCCTTGTCGCCGATCCGTATCAGTAAGTGCAGTGGTTATGCCAATTAGAATAAGATTAAGCCGAATGATATCGAGCTGGACATTAATAAAGTTATCGACTTTTCTCTTTTATTAATCGTCCAGCGCGTTAAAGGTTCCGGGTGGCTTTCGGGACAAACCGTCCGCTGCTATATTCTTTTTGCCGGGGATATGTTTAATTTCGAAATCGAACATTTTTATTTAAGCGACTTAACGAGTAATTACAGTACTAGGTAAAAAGCTTAAGGAATTATTGATTTAGGTTACCAATATTTTAGCGTTAATTTCTAGTACGAATCGGACTTTATAAATATAATTCCGGAATTTTCTTAAAATCTTAAAAACTGCTTAATATTCCAATTTGTTAACGTCGTAATTTAGCTTAGTACCTTTCTAGGTACCATTTTTAAAGCGCGCGGAATATTTCATTTTATTAATTAATTAACCGAAAATATTTTTAAAGCTTTTTTTACTTACGTTTATCTTTATAATAATTTTTCCGGTATTAAGGCTGTAATCCAAGGTAATTAAAGTCGGGGCAATGGTAATTACTTTTTTAATATTTTTTATTACGTAGTTTTAATCGGGGCCTTAAATAAAAGGTTAATTTTTCCGGAGCAGGCGTATAAAAAGCTTTATTTTAATGGCGAAGTACGTAATAAATATTCGATAATAAACGATAATACCTAAGAAAGCTTTAACTTCCGAAACGTTTTTATATAGCTAAATTTTTAGTATCTTTTTTACCTTGGCTGTATCTGGTCGCCGCCTATTCGTTCCATAAATAAATCCGATTATAACGGTTGTTTTTTAACATTATTAAAACTTTTTCATATTAATCGTCGCACCAGCAAGCTTGCAGTTAAAAAAGGTTTTATCTATGTTGACGATATGCTTATAAACGAATCGCCGAATTCCTAGAAAAATTTCCTCGTCGTTATATTTTATCTTTAAGCTTTTAACCTTAACGTTATTAACGAATAGCCGGGTTATATCGGGCATCAAATCGTCCAAAATCCTCCCAATTATACGGCAAAAATAAGTTACAAAGTTGGTAAACCCTTAAGGTATAGTAATATACCTTAAAAGTTCTAACAATATCGCGAAAATGGTAAAATTTTTACTAGCTGGAACTAAAATAACTTAATCGTAACCTAAAAAGAAGTTTACTAAAATAACTAAAAAGTACATAACAAAATCCGCGGAAAATTCGTCGCAATTATCCGGCATAAAAGCATTTCGCAAAGTAACAACATTTAATTTGGTCGTAAAATTAATCAGTCGGAACTTACCATTTTTTTTTTTCGATTAAGAATTAAGCATTTTTATATACAGCATAAAATTATTCGAAAATACTTCGCTAAATACGTACTTTTAATATTTCGATCAGCTTGTCCTTAATGCTCGCCGGCATTATTATGCCCTTAGATTGCCATGCCTTATAAGGGATCGTTCGAATCTTATAATCGAATACGACATTTAATTTAATTTTGCCATATTTTTTCCAATCCCAGGCTAAAGCAACTTTTTTGCGAAAAAGCATCTTTTTAAAAAAGGCTTTTTTTCGGGGGTAAACTTGTTTCCTAACTAATTAAGAATTTCGTCGGCGTATTCCTTAATAAGTCGGGTTCCTCGGGGTATGGTAATAAACCTAGGGAACAAAGTAATTAAAGGTATGCCAGGTTTATCGGCCTTTTCGCCATTTTAATTAATAGCTTGCTAAGCTTTTTCGAATTCCTTAGCCTTTTAATTCGGGTTTCTAGGGAGTACTAATCCATTAAAGGGTACATCGTCGACAGGGACTACTTTCTTCCACTTGGGTTTGTATATCGTATTAATTTAAACGGTTCGATTATTGTTAATCTTTTGTTATATTTCGTCCTATAATATTTTATATAAAATATACGCTAATTCCTTATCGCTAAACTGGCCTAAGATCTTATTTTCGGATTTCAGCTTATTATTAATAGCTTTTTAAATAATTTTTACGTCTTAATTAATATAGGTATTATTAACCGAAAAGATATAAAGGTTTATAACTTATTCGTTTATCTTTTCGTTTATAAGCCTATTTTCGCTAGTAAAGCAGCTTATTAATTTACCGGCTGCTTTTTTTCTGGTTTTTCGTCAATACGAATATTACGCGTAATACGCCCTGCAAAAACCAAAGGGATAATGATCTTCGACGGGCCAAACTTTAAGGTTTTTTTTATTACGTCCGGGTCCATATTAAGCGTTATCTTCGATTTGGCCATAAAGTTAAGTCCTAGGATTAATAGCTGCGTAACGTAATAATTACTAACGATAAACAATAAAATGGTAATTAATCGGCCAATTAGCCAAACAGAAACCTCGATAATGCCTTCGAATAAAGTCCTTTTCTAAGAATTGAAGCCCATAAACGATATGCGGGTCTATCGCATGGCCAATCCATGTTGCTTAACGTACGACGCAATTATAACGTTCGATTCGGCTCCAATATCGATAACTCCATTAATTAAATTTTCGCTACCTCCGTAGCTTACTTTAATTGCTAATTTAAATAAGGGAGTAATGTATTTAGTTGGACTGCATTGCTGGATCGACAGGACTTTAACTTCCTTCTGGCTTTCTGGTTTGTAACCGATATTTATAGTAAAAATCTTAGCAGGTTTTCTTATTTCTGGAACTTTTAATCCTTGCATTTCAACCTCGGTCATCTTAATCGTCTCCTTGTTTTTGCGATTAAGTACCTCCAAAATTTTAACGGCCATGAAATTCTTAAAAGCCTTTCCGAAGTTTAGGCAAACTTCGATTAATTCGGACCAAATAATCTTAAACTTCCTTTTAAAGTTTTCCCGGATCTTTTTCTTCTAAAATTTAATTACATGTTTAGCAATCAGGCCTTTATGGGTAAAGGTATTATCCGTTTGGGTCCTATCGTCTGCCTGTAAGGTACTGGCATTTATTTGGGGGGTATTGTTTATTTAAGTGCCAACTTTTATATTATGGAACGTAAATCCCTCGTACATTAGTTTGTCGTTATCAGTTTCGTACTCGGTCTTATTCCTTTTTATACCTTTAAATTCGTCTTTGTTATCCCTGAAACGCTTAACTATTATAACGCTAATAAGTACAGTCGGCTGATCAAAGTTATCGATCTTTAAGGCTTTAATTTCCTCTAAATGCCGGGTACCTTTGCTTTCGATAAGGTTATTTTATAGCCATTTACGTAACGATGCTTTTTTATAAAATAACTTTCCATTATGGTCGACGAAATGGGTTATATTAATTTCGGTTATCCTATTTTGATTAATATCGGGTTTTTATCGATTTGGCTTTAAGATCGTAATATGCTTTTAAGGTTTAGCTGGACTATTAGTATCCGGGTTAGGATTAGTTAATTAATTATTTACTTCCCTAAAAATATCGTTTCGCCGATTAAAGTACCGCATTTTTTCCTTAAATCGGGCAAGGAAAGCTGGCGAACCATAAATCCATTTTAAGATCTTTTTCCAAATTGGGATTTATTATTCGATTGCCTAGTTTTTAAGGACCTGAAAAAATTAAATCATACTTAACGTTACTTTGTTTTCCGGGAATCTAAGGAAAATGGTATATTTATCGTCGGCGAGTGAAACCAGTTCTATAGTTTCTATATTAAAAAATAAACGGTACTTCTACATAATATATCCTAACTTTAAGCAAAACTAATAAATATTTTAATTAAAGTTACTAAAGCGTTTACCTTAACCTTAATAACCTTTACGGTAGCCTTTTCGACCTCGGTATTCACCTCGTTTACGGTAAGGATTTAATCGAATATAATTATCCGGTTAAAAATTGATTGTATTAATCGATAAATTAGTACTATAGTTATATATCCAAAGTACCTTTTATTCTGGCAGAACGTAATATTACAATATCCGGGCTGCCTTTCGGTTGCGCATTTTTTCTTTAAAAGCTTTTAGGTTTTAGATTTGTCGGGCTTATACGATTTTTAAGTCCTATAACGTATTCGTAATTTTTAATACCTGATTAATACGGTTAAATAATTTTGATCGCGGTTAAAAATTTTTTAATCGTTATTACTTGGGCTATTAAATCGAATTAAACCGTTTTTCTTTTTTTTAATTAATGTCGAAACGGATATTTCCTTATTATCGTTTACGTCCTTTATGTTTAAGGAATTTTACTTTATTTAAAGCCCAGTTTTTAATTAATGTCGAAACATTATCGTAACTAATTACGTACAGGTTTTTTAGCTTTATAAACGAATTATTAAAAATCTTTTCGAAATAATTAACGGATAACTTTTTTAATAAGTTTTTAATATATTCGTCCTTAGTAATTATTTTGCCTTTTTGCTTAGCTTTTTTTAGAATATTTTTTACTTTAATAACATATTCCAGATAATACTTATAAATATAATTAAAGATATCGCGTTAAGCTTATTTCGTTAAAGTCTTTAATCGATTTTTAGTAGTCCGAATCTGTTTTAGGTTTTGCAGTTTAAAGGTTTTTAAAATACGTTTAAACGTTTCGTTTTATTGGGTTATATTATTAAGTATAATTTTAATCCGGTTTTTTATAAAGGGATTATCAGTTTAATAAAGTAATTCGGCGATTATTTTAAATTCTTTAAACTTGTATTTCGTAAATAGTTTGTTAATTCCTTTAAGTTAATCGGTAATTTCAATTTTTAAAAAACGAAGGTTCGGAAAAGCCGATAAATCCGGAAAAATTATAAAAAACGAAAGCTTATTTATAATATTAATAGGGAAATCGTAATTAAATTAATTAATAAGTTTAAAAGATATAATGTTCGGTATAAATATTTTTAGTTTTATAAATAACTTTAAGTTTTGGGTTAATATAAGTTTTCGTTTTTACGGTAAATTAATAACGATTTTTAAGTTTGCTTAAATAATCGTATCCTTAATTAACTTTAAGGATTTAATCGGACTGTTAATATTTTAAGGTTTAATTTCGTTAAGTTTATTATTATAAAGGTTTTTTATTAATCGGTATTAAGCGGTTATATTTAAAAGGTTTTAATTTTTCGTAAAGTTAAGAAAATTCAGTATTAATAGTAATCCGTAATATAAATAAACTTAAGTAATAATTTTAAAAAACTTATTAAAATTTATCTTAAATTAATTAATATTACCAGTTTTTAAATTATTTAGGTTTTAAGATATTGTTTTAACGGAAATATATTTAGGTATAAGGTAAATAATTATCCATAATAATTGTTTTAGATACATTTTCCTTTTTTTCGAATTTAAAAAATAAACGACCTTTTTTTTTTTTTATCCGTCCGAATAATTTTATTTTAATTATTGCTACGTCGTTAGTTATTTAATTGTACTTTTTTTAACTTATTAATTAATACCTTTATTGTTAACCTGAACGTTATAATATTTAAGCTTAATAAAAAAAATAAATCCTAAATAATACCGTTTAATAATAATTAAATTAAATATTATCCGATTAATGTTAAAAAAGTTCAAAATATATTTTGTAACGTTTTTTTTTTAATTTTTGCATTATATTAAGGAACGTTATTTCTTTTTCGGTACTTTTTTTTTGTATGTAAAATAAATAACTTTATAGCTTTATTTCTTTTTCTGTTTATATTCGTTATTTTATTTATATCGTTAATTTTATCGTCGTTATACTTATTTTAATTAATCTAAATTTTAATAATTACGTTATTAACGACGCAATTTTAATTTTTTTAACCTTTATTAATTAAATTTTATAATTTATTTTATTACGTAATTTTCTTATTAATACGTATAATATTTTAAATTACGTAATCGGTTTAAAATTTAAGTAATTAATTTATGCTTTAAAACCGGTCGTTTATATACGTTTATATTTTTTTACCGTCGTCCGAATAAAATTATTTTTATAATAAAGCCTTAATTTAATAACTTTCTTTTATTAATTATATAAAAAGGTTGTATTTTTATTATAATTGCGGTCGTTAATTGCATACCGCTTAAATTATCGTATCCGTAGTTATTATCGTAATCGTATTTAAGTCCAGATGCATTTAATCAAAACTTCGTCCTTTCCGTTCTTTCGACTTGTTAATCGAAGATTGAGGTCCGTCGGCAGCTAACAAAAGCCAATATCCTTTCCTTGGCAGCCACTTGAATTGGGACGGGAAAATTCAGTTCCGATTAAAGCATCTTTGATGGGCGGGTTACGATAGAATAGCCGAGTGCAGCGGTAATGAAGGCAAAACGAAAATACTGTATTTTGGGTCCGAATTGAATCAGACTAGAGATGAGTGTATGAGTCGACGATAAAACGATGATGAACATGTCTCGGGGTTGCGCCCGACGGAAGAGCTCCTAGAAATACACATGTGGAGCTGACTAACTGATCAGCCAAGCCATGCCCCCTGGTCCGGCACCCTGCACCATTTCAGTATTTGGAGTTTTTTTTGCCGTTTAACAAAGTTCGACGCCCAGTTAATTTTAACGCGTTCTGCAACGTGCTGGGCTAGCAGTATATTGGCCATATCTTTAACGTACTGAAGCCGGACAGGAAACGTTCGTATATTTAAGTTAAGGATTCGGTCGATAATCGATTCTTTTTCGGTCGGCGTCAATTTCTGCAAGGGAGGGATAATATCGGCTCGGGCGCGTCGGCTATGATATCGGGCTTTCAAAGTAGATTCGGGAACTTCATAGATAGAATATAGCTTTTTGAAGCTAAGTTTCGGGTTTCGTTTTTTAACCTGAATGGCTAAGTTCATCCTAGCTTTTTTTGTTAGACGTTCCATGTTGTTGGTATTGAGAAATGGACGATTGAAGATAGGTAGCTGGAATGGCTAGAAAAGCGGCTCGCTTATATGTGTGGCTCGCTCATATATGTAAGACGTTATTATTTTCTATAGTTTAAATAATATTAGCTTGTGATAACAATTAATTACCTAGATTTATATCTGCTATTACTAAACCTAATTATCGTTTTATTGTTTAAATTTTTACGATACCATTGTTAACATAAACCGTACGACTTAAGTTTAATAGTTGGTTAAGTTTATAGCCGTTATACGTTGCAAGCTTTTATTTAGTAATACCGTTAAACTTTAAGTAATATTTAATACTATTAAAATGTCGACCAGCACCGAAGCCGCCATTTTCACCTTAACCTAGTAGCTGTAAAAACGTATTTAACAGCTTAAGGCCCGTATTTAATAGCTTACTGCTTAAGCCGACGCCTTAACCGACCTCGTGCTAGTAACGATTACTTTAAAACTTAAGGTTAAAAAATCTAAACCTTACGATAGTACCGGAAACGTTTTTAACCCAGGTTAAAATGTATTTACGACTGGAAAAGGTCGAAAACGACGTCGACAGAATTTCTATTATGGCAAAATTTCTTAAAAGAGACGCTTTGGATTAATTTAAGCTTACGTTACGAGATTACCTGGAAAATGCGAAAGATAACTAGGAAACGGTTACTAAAAAGATTTTCGAAAGTTACCTTAACTTCGAACAAAAGCTTAAGGATAATTTCGATAACCTAGACGTAAAACGAAAGATTGCGTAAAACTTTTTATAGCTTAAACAAAAAGGGCCGGCTTTTAAATACGCAGTCGAGTTTAAGAACCTTATGGCTAAGCTTTATAATATTTAAGTTTTTGGTTTATAGTCTTCGAACTTGATCGTAAAACTGTCGGGAAATTTTCGATTAAAATGCCGTTTCGTTTTTAGCTAGCTTTTTCGCTAAAGGATGTAAGACGTATTGGTTATAAATAGTAGCTTTAATATTAATTTCGTCCTCCTTAAATTTTTCGGAATCCGATCGTAGTGTAATTGCAGTTTATAGTTACTATTGTTTAGCCGTTAATCGTGTTACCGCTGTGATTTGCGTTTGTATTGCTGTACGTAAGTAATAGGTTTAGCAGGTATATAGTTTTCCATTTTTCCTTTTCCCTTCGAAAACTTCCTGCGATCGTATAACGAAGGTTTTCCGCTTTTTTCACGCGGATAGTAATTACTTAAGCTTTTGTTATTTAAAATCTGTTTGGAAATTCTGCGGCGAACGAATTTTGAGCCGCTTTTATAAGGTTTTTTACCTTTTTATAATTTTCCGAATTGTGTTATATGTTTGCGATTATTTTCCGTACGTTTTCCGGTATATTGTCCGTAAGTTTAAGGTTTTTTAAATAACGTAAGGATTATATTTTCGTACTTAATTTCCCGAATATATAATTTGGGCGTTTACAAAATCCATTTACCGGATTAGCGGTACCCGGTCGATATTAGATTTTGAAATCGAACTGTAAAAGGCGGTAAACCTATCGGGTTAATTTTCTCTTTAGGTTACGCGTTAGTACTTTTACGACGTTCTTTAACGTTATATGATCGGTAAGTATTAGAAACTTTTTTTCCGTTTTTTCGAGGTATTGGCGTTAATGCTTTAAACTTTTTATAATCGTTAGTAACTTTTGTTATTTTGTAATTTATCGTTCTTTTGTTGGGGTAAGTTTCCGTAATTAGTATGTAATTAGGCGTTATTACTTTTTATATTTTTATAAAAATATTCCCGATATGGCTTTTACCGAAACGTCCGTTTCGACCTTGGTATCTTTAACGTTATCCCAGTGTCGAAATATGGTCGCAGATTGGAAGGCGTCCTTTAAGGTCCGGAATACCTTTTATACCTTTTCGGGTTAATGGAATTTTGCTTTTTTATTTCGTAGTTTCTTTAAAAGTTTTGTAATAGGTTCCGTAATACGCAAATAATGTACGATAAACTTCTGATAAAAGTTCGCGAACTTTACAAAAACCTGGATATTTCGGATTAATTCCGGTTTTAGTTTTATTTGAATAGTGTTAACCTGTCGACAGTCCATCTTTAAGCTTTCAGTATTAATTACGAATTTTAGGAAGTTTATCCTTTTTTTTTAAAAAATTCGTATTTGGACGTTTTTACGAACAATTGATATTATAACAGCCGTTCGTAAATTAGTTAAAAATATTTCGCCTATTTTTTTCGTTATCCGAATAAATAACGATATCGTTTAAATATATTATATATATATAGTTTATTAGCTTAGTTAATACTTTATGCATATAGCTTTAAAACGTAGCTGGCGCGTTGGTAAAGTTAAACGGTATAACCGTATATTCGAACTAGCCGTAACGCGTTTGGAAGGCGGTTTTTTACTTATCGCCTTTTTTGATTCGAATGCAATAGTACGTATTTTTAAGGTCGATTTTCGAAAATACCTTGGTAGCCTTTAAACGGTTTATAACCTTTAAGATTAAGGGTAAAGGGTACCGGTTTTTTATCGTAACCCGGTTTAATTCCTTGTAATCGACGTACAGTCGGAAACTGCAATTTTTTTAAGGTATAAATAGTACGGGTGCTTCCGCGTCCGCTTTTAAGTAACGTATTTTTCCTGCTTTTAAATTTTCCCGTATGTACTTTTCGAACGCCTTCCGTTGCGTTTCCAAGACGAGATAAATAGGCCTAAATAGGGGCGACTTGCCAGGGATTAAGTTTATTAGGTGCTTCGTTTTTGGCAGTTAAGGAATTTTTTTCGTAACCTTTTCGGAATATACTTGCCAGCAATTCTTTAAGCAAGCTGGGAGTTTTATTATTCCTTAATGTAATCATTTTCCGAATTCCGGGATGTTTAGTTTATCGGCTAGCTTTATTAAGTTGGTAATGTATACCTGCTTACCAGAAAGTGCTAGGTTTACGATTTCCTGCTCGTCGACCTTTTGTAACGGTTTATATATTTATTAGCACGTAACTGTATTTAGTAAAATCCTTAATTTATCTATTCCGGGCCGAAACAGTAAAAGATCAAGCGCTTTCCAGTTACGACGTATCGCGAAATATATTTGCTTAAATTTTCGTTCGTTTCCGTTACTATTTGTTATATTAATAGGGATTTTATAAGTTCCGTAGCATTTAATGTATATGCTGTTGGCGCCGATAAGGCCCGGAATATTTACAGAAACAAGTCGGAATTTAAGCTTTTTTGTTAGCTTTTTGCTTACTGTATTAACCTGCGCCCCGGTATTTATATTGATTTATATTGTTATATTTTCCGTCCCCTTTTTAATAAATGCTTTCCCTTTAAAGGACGGTTTTATTCCGATCGTTCTATAGTTTTATGCTAAAATAGATTAAACGTATATATTTATTTCGGCTCCTTTTTTAAGGTTACGTTTAAGAAGTGGTCCGACTTATCGTTATTATATACCGTAACGTTCTGTACTGCTTTTAGAGGTTGGTTTCCGTACGGTCGGGACGGTAAGGTCCTAATATCCCTTTTTGATTTACAGTCGACGGCTTTGTAGCTTAGCTTCCCATAATTGAAGCATTTCGGAGAACTTCTGTAAAAGCTAAAGGTGTTGGACCGCGCGGATTTGCTTCGGTCGAAATTGAATCGACGGTTGTCCGAATTCCGAGTATAACAGCGACTTCCTTTTTTATTATTTCCTTGTAGTACTTTTCATTAGTCTTTTTTTTTAAGGGCCTTTTTTTTTAAAAGATGTTAAAGTAGGACCGTTTATCCTTATTAATATTTCTAGCGGAAGACAATTGGTTTTTATTCACCTTTTTTAAGCGTTTTGATAACGTTTTGCTTTATTTGCTATATTAGTAGCTTGGTTTAATTTAACGCCCTTACGTAATAGAGCATTTCGTAACCTTAATAATAACTTGTAAAATTACTCAAATACGAAGCGCTTATTATTCCGATTGTTTTTCGGGCTTAAAGCGTTTGCAGGCTTTATTTTATAAACTAGAAACTTTTATTTAACGTAAAAATCCAACGGCGATTAATCGGCTCGCTGTCGTAGGTCCATAAATTATTTCCGATACTTGCGGTCGAAAAGCGTAAGGTTCGAATAACTCTTTTTAATAAAGGTTTATAAGTTCTCCATTTTCAGCTTTTTCTCGTAATCGAAATAATTAAGCGTAACGCGGTACGATCGCTAAACGTTCGTAATAAGGGCGTTTATATAGCCCATAACCTACTGGATGTAAATAATTACATTTCGTTCTGGCCGTTTGGCATATGCTTCGGCTACGGCTATTATTTAGGTTTTTTTTTTTTTTTTCTGATCGACGTACGCTCGGTAAGCTTCGAGCAGTTATAATACGGTACCCGCTTATCGCCTTTAGGCTTCTACGCCGACGTAGCGAATAATTTATAAAGTTTTGCCTTTTCGGCCTGTGCAATCGCTTGTTGTTCGGTTATCTGCCGGAAGAGTTCCGAATACTGTTTATTCTGCTAGCGGATAATTTCCAAAATCTGTTCGTTGCTAAAGGGTTTAAGTCTCCTTTATTTTAAGCCTTGAAGCGTTATTATCGTGTTGCGTCCGTTATTCGACCGTTCGACTAACGGTTGTCGGGATACGCTCTGGTTGCGTACGCGAAATAATTTATACTTTTAAAGAACGTAATTTTCTTGTTAGAGTTTTATAACAGGTTCTTTTATATACATTTGTATCGTAGCCGATCGTTCGTCGATTGGATTCAGATTTATATTCTTTTTTGTGGGTAAGTTAAGTTCGTTCTGCAGTTTGCGTATTTTGCTTTTAGTAACTTTTGCGTTATTTTCTATGGTAAAAATAGAAAAATTATAAAATAAAAGATAGCTGTATATTAAATAAGGTAATCGCCAACCAGTCGCAGAGTAAATTCCAAGAAGTGAATGTATTAGGTTACTTCCATCTGGCGTTCTTTAGTGCTGCCAGACGGTTATTTGTACTAGCATGTGGGTCGGTGGCTGGTTAGCTACTAGTCGCAGACCTATCGGGGCTGTGTTCTCACAACTACGGATAAAGTTTTCAAATGTTATATCAGTTTTTCGGTGTTGTTGCCAGAAATTGATTGTACGCGTACGTATATTCTGTTTTAAGGGCGTGGTTCGATAAAACTGGGAGAATTCAGATTCGTCGTATTTTAAAAAGGGGGATAATGACGCGACGTATTCGAGCTATAGCTAATCGACTTGTTAATGTTTAGGAGTGGCAAAAGGGTTCTGATCAGGACCAGCATAGTACTGATAATATGCTAGATTGAAGTAAATCGTATAAATATATATATATCTATAAGAAACGTTTTGTTGTTAAGTTATTACAGATTTTCTGTTTTCTAAAGAAGCAAATGTATAGAACGGACCCCTCTTTCGCATAATTAGATCTCAGGCCTCGCTGGCTCGTTACGGGGATTTGGGATTTGATTGGTTAATATTTAGCGTTGTGGAGTAGTACTTGAGTGACTTTGAAGAAAATGGAGAACGAGCCAGCGGGGCCTGAGCTAGCTGAGGTAACTCCTCGCCGCTTTCAAGCAGATACCACATGCGCAGATGCCGGTTCCTGTGTGTGCTCTTGTGACAGCCGAGGGGATACTTTGTTCTTATCTTTTATATCGCTTAATGCTTGTAAGGCGTAATTTCTGGTTGTTCCACAGCCCTGCCTTTATTTCGGCTGAATTCAGCCCATTTATCCAACCAAGTTAGAAATACTATGGGAATTCAAAGGATTTGGCTGGATTCGGCTATATAGCTGCATACGGCTATATAGGGGTTCCGAATTCGCCAGGAACAAAAGGATCACTTATTAAAAACTTCGAAGCTTTGTTATATAAGATTCTTTGTTTTGCTCACATTAAAAGGCGTCGAAGTGTATATATAGGGGCTTAGCAACCCGTTGCTAAGCCCAGTGTTTTCAGATCATCACTGATCACCAAGCCTGATTACCCCTATTCCAATATACACTTATATTCCCGCTCCATTACATCACGAGTCTACCCTGCAGAAGCATTGAGTCTACCCTGCAAAGTTTCCCATACTAAAACGTCCCGGGTAGCCTCATCATAATTTCATGACCTCTCCCACCTTGATGCTCAAGAAATACCTTCCTCATCCATGCCGTTTATGGGCATAAGCGCAATGCACCGCTGGTGTAGGGCGCTTAGCAGCACCGAGCGGGTCGCGTGCGTTGAAGATGGCCGTTTCGAACAAGTCTTTATCGAAGAAGACAGGTGTGAGGAACCTTATGTCTAAGAAGACGATGCTATTCAGCAACCCTTCGCCGCAGGAAGCAAAGGGGCTACTAGGGCGGTCTAGTGCTCTAGGAACTTTCTTATACTTACGTAGCCAGTTCACATCTCCGCTGGGGTATTTCTTATCCATGCGCCAGCACTCCTTCCATACAATTTTGGTGTTTCTCCCGGCCTGCTTGCGGAAGTCTAAAGCCCAGTCTTTGCATGCCTTCTTATCGTCGCCCTGGTACCTGCACGATTCGAGAGTCAGCGGAGGAGATGTTATCGAATCCATTCATGGTCGATTCACGAAGGAGCGCGCTGGAACAGATACACTCGGTAGGAACCCCCTCCAATCTCCACCGTTCCTCTTCTATATAAAAATAGGTAGAGAGAAGCTCGACAGGGAAAGTGGAAGGATAGCTCTCTTGGGACTCTGTTCCACGTTACGGGCTAAGCAACAGAAAATGCGGACTTACTCGTCAAACCACCATTCCGGTGGTGCCTGGACGATCCACAGCTCGTAGAAGAATTTATAATATTTCCCACACACCCACTTGTTTGACATTTCTTCACGCCAGAGGCCTGGGAACGAGACTGGTATGTATTTAAGGGGGATATTCATGACGTTGTCCAGCGCTCCAGGCATAGTCATATTGGCGAAGTCGGAAAGCGAGGAGTCAGCGTCGCCAGTGTAGTTTCCGATCGGAGAACAGATCGTCCTCCGAGCCCCCAAGGCAACGACCAGCGTGCTGGTGGTCCTGGTGAAGCGCATCGTGTATGAATATGGGTTCGACAGAAGTGCTGTCCCACAGGTGAGATTTATATCCAGGAGATGAAGGAAGGATGCGCTGCCAGCACGGGGGCAAGCGTCTGGTATATACGGTTCGCCTGAGTTAGGGTTCGTCTATAGAGTTACGGATAAACTTCCGCCCATCCCAGCTTTAAGGTAATACGTGAACGCTCGCTAACACCTAATCCGGTGCTTTCTTTTCTTCCTCGTCGCCCTCAACTTTTATAACGAGAATTTACCACGGCTCTTGCGCAGTCCACCTGCCTCAGCCAGCTCGCTAATATTTCCTCCCCCGGGAGCTTGGCTTGTTTTGGCTTTCTGATATTATCTTAATACGCTTAGGCCCTTTTCATCTAGTGGCCACGTTGCCTATATCTAGTACTGAACGTCCAAGGCAGCGACCGCCGGTGCCGTATTCCTGCGGTGAGAAAGGTTAATCTCAACAACACGACAATGATAATGGCAGGGATTATACCGTTAGATGTTCTGATTGGCGCTGGAGCAATGTGTGCTTGCTTCCTAGTCAAACTCGCGGTCGGCTCGGATCGAGCTATAAGAAAAAATCGGCTCGATTCTCAAGCAGTACCAAAGGCCTTCCGCTTTTAGGCTCGTTAGCCCCCGCGGCTCTGCCGTAGATACCAGAGTGACATCGCCTACCAGATCCTGGACACACACCTTCCGTGCTCGTCCCATGGCCGTTGTCTTGCCTCATATTGGCTTGCACTGAACCATCTCGCTAGTCGTAGCATGAAGGATTCCGACCCATGGTCTCTCCTGGCCATTACGACTGCGTTAACCACATAACGCATGGTAAGACTAGATATACAGCCGAACGGATTACCAGTGCAAAGTTTTCTGGTTAAGTATACTAGGCTATGGGCGTGACTAAGGTTGCTGTTAATAGGGGATATCTAGGAGCACGGAGAAAGTTTGTAGGTCCCCCTGGGCCTCTGTGTCTTATATAGGCCCAAAGGCTCTTAGGAACTCGATGATCCACTACTAAAATGTATATCCGGCCGTTTCGTTCCGCTTTTAGTGTACCGCTTCGGACAAGATCGTCAGTGCAGCGGGCGCAGACACGAAAAGGAAGCACTCGGCTCAGTCCGAGACGGCCCGCCGCGCGTCATAGCAATAACTAAATCCTTTAATCTTCGTGAGGTATCTTCATGCTCCAAGGTCTATACCCACACTCCAGCGAACTCAAGTGAGGAGTTGCCATCGTGCTTCAATGATATTCATTCAGCCTGAGTTGCCGATGTCAGAGAGGTTCGGATTGTCTTACAGTTAGGCTTAATGAAGCCAAGCTTGGTGGTTTAATTCAATACTGCATTCTTTGGCACAAAGCCGAGCCGAGAGCTTTCTTATACAAACAACATGACCTGGTCAAAGATATCCAAAGGGTGAGTTTAGTTGTGATAGGAGGTAGAAGGTATGTGATCAGACGGTTCATGTATTACTCCAAAGTTATATTGGACTGATATGTACGGAAATGGTTCTGATCCTAATGGTCCAAGAAAAATATCTTAAAAGCTTTTGGTATCAAGCAAAAAGTTGTATATCCCCGACTGGGAAAATGGCACACGATAAGCGGTGCTGCAGTTTTGGTATGTGCTCTTACAAAGTGGACATTAAGTAACCAATCAGATAACATGAATCTGACTTTAATGAGGTATATTGCTATTTTAGTTAGTGTTATTGCCGCTGCCGGTTACTGTATGTCATTCTCGCAGTCCGGGACATATTGATAATATCACATTTAGATCACGTGACAGCCTTGACTCTGCATTAGTATGGCACGTCATCTGTTTCAGACTGTTCAGTCGGTTACGGATCAATGTTTACAGCTGGCGTAAGGGATGAAGAGGAGGGGCTGCATATAAAGAAAACATGCCGCATTTTGGGCTTTGGTTCTGCTCTAATCTTACTGCTTTCCTTTTCATATCTTCCTCCAGACTGCCAGTCCCCGTCAAACATCCGGTCTGGATGCCGAATATGCCGGTCCAGGTCCCCAAGTCAACCGAGAAGGACTTCTACCTAGATCCCATCAATGTTCCTGACTGGGTTCATGACGAGAAGGTCTGCCCTTCGGTTCCACAGTCGCTTGCCGAACTCGCAGATCCTCCCCAGTCTCCAAATCAAGACAATGCCGAAAAAGCAGAGCTTCGTAATTACAATGGCAGCGGCAACGCTAACCGCGAAATATTCAGAAAAGAAACTCAACAAATGCAGACATTCAACCTTTTTAGTGACCTGATCCCTGAGATCCGGTTCTTAATCTGGGAGCACTATTTTTTCGACCATGTCTTGCCTCCGCCTTGCGTCCACTCCCTTGTGGAACACAAGTGCTGGCATCCCGAGTGTTCCTCGAGGCGACCCTACAAGAAGGAGGAACATCTGATGCGCCACATAGAGTATGTGCTCATAACCCATCTAAGCTTCTAGTTATCCTCGAGATAGACGGCGACCTTCTGTTTGCCTAACTACCCGAATATTCGTCTACAGATATACATGGTATGATAGACACATTACTTACACCACTTCGTGTATGTAGGACCTTCCACGAAGTAATCCGTGTCCTCTGCCCATTCTGCCGGCGTGAATTCAACCGACGCGACATTTGGTTTCAACATCTATACCTGCACCCTGTTATGGACAGGTCGTGCAGACGTACGCAATGCGATGCACAAGCCCTGGAGACGTACGACACAGCGAGGAGAGAGGACTCCAACCCCCGCAATACGGCACCAGAGGAGAGTAGCTCGCCCTTGTTTCCGAGAATTCCCCTCATCAATCGCGAGGCGTGGGCCATCGCCCAGATCTGCATGAGGCGCTACGAGCATATCAAGCTTAAAATTTCCTTTCCGGACACCAGCAGCGCCGTGCGGGGTGGCCGGTTCCTCGCGAACTGGGACACGGACCTATTGTATGTCCGCGAAGAGTCCGTCCTAAGGCTGGCCAGGGCGTTCCGCGACGCACCCTGGGCGCCGCGGATCCGGCGCCTCGCCATCCGTCTGCCGATACTGTCGTTTGATGTGGGCGGTGGAAGAAGCTCAGAGGATCCAGGACTAGAGAGTCCGTACTTCGAGACGCTCGCGGACTTCGTGCGCGTCCTGCCGGGCCTCCGGCGGCTGTACCTGGCGCCCTTGTTTCCGAGATACGATGTGATACCGCCCCACGTTGAAGACGCGCTCGTGCTGGACGAGTTCGGGTTCTGTGGCGTCAACACCTACAAGGAGGCATACGAGGCCGCCAAAAACGAAAATCACAAGGTGGTGCGACTGCTGCGCGAGCGTATCAATACCCTGGACGCCGCGGGTGCGCTCTGGAGTCGTCGCCTGTCATGGAGGCTGGGGAGGTGGGGTAGAGAGGTCGAGGTCGTCGCAGTTGTTGACGGACGAGAGAATATGAGGAGATTAGGATGGCATGAGACTTAAATACCCACTCGACTGTAAAAACGTTGAATTGCCCCAGTTTGTCGAGTCTGAGATATGTTGACCTCAAGAAATTTTACATTTGATATATGTATGTAACAAGGGTTTGCCGGAATGATAACGGCCTAAGCCTGGAATGCGAAGATATGCGCTGTGAGCAAAAACCAGGTGACTAAATATTATTCTCTATTCCCAGCCTTTAATGCTTGTTGACCGCACTCGTTGATACTCTTGCTCTCAATAGGTATTATTGGACTGGCGAAGTTGGGCCTCCAAAATCTCGCAAGGGCTGGAGAAAAAAAACCACCCTTCTTTGTCACCACTTAAGAAGTACATGACTTGACATCAGTTTTATGTGATTTCCTTCTAGTACTAACCCGTCTCGACCATTTTAACTATGCGCTGCCTAGTGTGCTTATGTCTAGGATTATGGCAAAAGATCGGGCGCTCGAACTGCGTTAATAGTTCAAGCGTAATATTATATATTCCTACATTATGCGATGATTCAACGTAGAGCTAGGATGCTTCTTCTAGACATCGCTCCGTAGAGACACCTTTATTGGTTGCAGGATGTCTAATACGCACGCCTCAGTCTAAGCAGAGGCGCGGTCTCTTGAGTTACTGGGTTAGATTCCCATCACTCCGGAAACCCCTGAAATTTGCTTCGAACGTCATGACATTTGGAATGTAAATACGGCAGCGCCAACGATTGATATTGAGAGACCTATGTTCAGTATGCATGAAGAATTTAAAGTTTGCATTGGAACAGCACATACGGAAATAAAGGTTAGTTGGTTCTCTACGGTCTGTTTGAACCTTTCTCCTTAGGCGCACTAAAAATGTGATTGGCAACGCGTTGAACTTTGAATTTCCCAATAGAAGAATTTAAAGAGCACCCGCCTAACTGCACCACACCTGATTAAATATATATGTATTGTCAGCAGTTGTGGTGATTTGTTGAAAGGGTGTTGAAAGGAACAAACGGGTTCTGTTTGTGGCCCTAGGATTGCAATGGCAAAGGAGCTGAAGCCTATATGTGGCTGCTCCCCCACCCCTAGTTGTAGGACAGAATAGACAGCAACCAAGAGTCCCACCCGCCCCAGCCTGGAGAATTGCAACACTTTGCCGACATGTATATATATTTAATAGGTCCTTAGCCGCTGCCCCATGGAAAATAGGCCAACCGGTAATGCAACTTTTCGATAAGCCGTGCTACGGCTCGACTTTTTGCTTCTAAGGGGAAATAGGAGACGAGAATCGCGATACGTAACCTATTGTAGATAACAATGACTTAAGTATCGCACACCCGACCTTATAGCATTTCGATAGTACTTCGAATTAGGACTTACTACGTTCTGGCCCGTACGAAGTAGTGATGGGATTAAGCTTTAAGCCCCTTAAGTCCGTTGCCAGGCACACTCTAAGAGAGGTCCTTAATCCTAACGCCTCTAGTCGGTTTTTAGTCCCAAAAGTTGATCCACAATTGCTCGCCGAGAATGGCTTTCAATCCAATACTTCTTTATAGCGGGCATTTAAAAGTTATCTAGGTATTACTTGTTAGGCTGGCTACACCGGCGGTATTAACGGTGGTCGGTGGTCGGTGGTCGGTGGTCGGTGGTTAATATCTCGCAGCCGGTGGTGTATGTCGGCATTCAGGACACCTCGGAGTGCGAATGTCTGCGGTGCGATTTCACTCCAATTGCCTAGCCGCATGTTCGACCAATCACATAATCGATTCGGACACCTACGGTTGTAAGCGGAGATGTTGGTCGTCCACAGGAAAGATGGTTTATACATATAATTCGAGTTTAAGTTTCCCTTGACGGGGTATAGTAAATGGATTTCTGCTTCTCCAAAAGCTTATACGTATGCACAATCGGCATACGACTTGCAATCGAAGTACCTTGCCTACAAACCGAATTGTCAAGTCTTGGCGTCGTCGCCAAGCTCCACCAAAATCCGAACTCTCATCCAAGATTCGCCTCGTCTTGCAACGTCCCTCCCACGGTCTGGTTAAATTAGCGAGATGTCTTTCCCGTACAAGACCGTCCTGATGATTGGCTGCACGGCCGGCATCGGCCTGGCCCTAGCCGAGCGCATGATTGAAAACGGCATCTTCGTCATTGGCGTCGGCCGACGAAAGGAGAGACTGGACGCCTTCGTGGCTAAACACGGCCCCAGAAAGGCTGCGGCCTCACATTTCGACATCACAAACCTAGACGGCATGAAGGACTGGGTGGCGAAGTAAGTCAGTCGGGCAATACTAACCCTCCGCCTCTCCCTCCCCCTCCCTACATTGTCTGCGAGCGCTTCCTCCCCCGTTCCTATCGAAACATGCCCCTTCATAGCTCTAACGGCACAGAAATCTCTCGCCCGACTAGAGAAGTACTAACATCATCACGGGATCACCAAGACGTACCCCGACGTCGACTGCGTGTTCCTCAACTCAGGCGTCCAGCGGGGGCTGAACTTCACCAAACCGGAAGCCATCGACCTCGCGAGCGTGCAGCAGGAGGTGACGACCAACTATATGTCGTACGTGGCGCTGACGACTTACCTGCTGCCGCACCTGCAGTCCCTAGCCCCGCGGCCCGTGGCCCTGGCCGCCGTCACGTCCGGGCTCGCGCTAGTGCCGATGCCGCGGTGCGCCAACTACTGCGCCACCAAGGCGGCGCTGCACTCGCTGCTGTGGTCGTTGCGCGCGCAGCTCGCAAGCGATGAGGCCAGCAGACACGTCCGCGTCGTCGAGATCTTGCCACCCGCCGTCCAGACGGAGCTGCATGAGCTCCAGGAGGACCTGCGCGCCCGCGGCCCCACGAACTTCGGCATGCCGCTCGCCGAGTTCACCGACGAGGTCTGGGACGCTTTGACCAAGGGCAAGGAGGAGATCCCGGTAGGCATGGTCAAGGACAGGTTCGTGAAGGTGGATGACGAGAGGAAGGAGATGTTCCAGCAGCTGGTGGAGATGGCGGGGACGACCTAATTTGCGGACTGGTCGAGATTCCGTCTGTCATATTGTACAGAAACTATCCATACCTGAATCTAAGTTCACATAGGCCGCAGTTCGATATGTTATGCCCCTTAAACGAAGTATCGCGCTCAACCACCAGACACAGACCAGTTTTGACCCTACCTAGAGTCCCTCGCAATGATTCTTATACTATATATCCTCTGTTATGAGGGTAGACCATATTTACTGGCGGAATCGAGATCCAGTAGTCCAGAGAGTTATGCCTTGCGGTGCGTGGCAAGACGAAGTCCCACCGGCCTCATAGCTTGATATGTTCCCTGCGCTCGAAACCCGCTGGGTGGTAATATTCAAAGAGGCCCTAGAAAGTTAGTCAGCCTCTAGTTACCTAAGCATAGATTATGGTACCTACTGGACAGAGTTAATTCCCTGAGGATTACGCTCCTCAGGGACGAGGAACAAGGCGTTCTTTCGCTCAGCCCATGTCATCCTCCTTACCATCCCTTTTCCATTCGCCTGCTTCTTCACAGCCATATGGATGGAAGCCCGTAAGGACTAACCCTTTTTTACGTCGTTTCCGCATCGATCTTGGCCCTGGTCTGGTGGCGACAGATTCCTTGTGCCATATTATTCTTGAAGGCGTGTGGTTGTTGCTGTTTGCGACAGCTAGGCTAAAAGCATATGGTCTCTCCCCCCGGCATGCCAGAGTCGGCTGCGGCTCGAGTGTTGTGGTCCTTGAGGTGAGCCAATAACTCGTCCTCAGTGGACGTCTGCATGTTACAGCCGGGCCAGTAACACTTGGCTCCGATGTGCTTCACGCGATTGTGATTCTCTAGGGTTCGTTTATTCTCGAACTGTTGTCGACATATGTCGCACCAAGCGTCCGGTTTACTAGGTTCTCGTTCTTTCATCCGTTTCCCTTCTGGTCCTCGGCCGTGGTAGTGAACCACCGCCGGGCTCGTCTTCGAATCAGTCAGCTACGATACTATTCTATACGGGGAGGTTTTCAGGGAGGTAACGTACTCTAGTCGCCAGCGTTAGAAGACGTCTCATAAGCCGCATTCTCACCAAGACGAAGCGTAACGCCGCGACCTAATTTCTTAGTGTTAGTAACATTACAGAAAAGGGGGTTCCAAGGCAGCGACATACTCGAATCATTCCCAACAGAACTGAAACACCACCAGGAACAGCACCAACACCATCAGCGGCACCACCAGCGACAGAACCGGCGAAGTCAACGACGGCGCCAGCGGGGACCCCAGGGCGCACACCAGCACGAACAGCGGCCAAACCATTGCCGCCATTGCGAGTCAGATCGTCAAAGGGGACGCCCCGAGGTCCGCTCTCCTGCAACGACTTCCTGCGGCGTCGGCAAAGGCCTGGTGATCGCCGGGCTGGTGGATCGACGGGTCAGGGGCCGTCTGTCTTCCCTCCTAAGGGAATCCAGCGTTCTGCACTCCTTCATGAACCCCGTTAGCTTTAATTCAGTGAAGCCCCGCAGTAGAAGAGACGGAATCACCATGTAGCTAAGTGATGTTTGTTTGTTTGTAATATTTAACGCCGGGGCCGGCCGCGTAACATTTGTCCTATAGCCTCCCCGAAGCTATAAAAAAATCCTAAGCTAATAAAACAATGCAATAAACTTATTTAGCAGTCTTTATTCCTATATGTGTCGTTACTTTTAATGTTCTACGGTTTATTTAATTTATTTCCGCACAAGATAAAACCTAGCAATATCCTAGTTTTCAATATAAACTTCGAAACTTAAATATAAGTCTAATTATTACATTTGCCGTTAGCAGTAGCAATTAATTAATTTTTTTTTTTACCGTTTGGCGGTCTGGTGTGGGATGCAGCCATAACATTAGCTTTATACGGCCCTCCTTTTTCCGGTTGTCGGCCCCTATATTCGACAAAGACTTCTGAACTATGCTCTCACCGCCAAGGCAAATCCCACAGCCAAAGTCCCTCCATACTGATATCAATCCTGGTGTCGCAACCAGTGGGGGAAAGTAATAAGAATCTCACGTAAGATAAGCCGGTAAAGTCGACTATGACATCAGAGCCTAGGGCACAGACCTGAAAGTTTATGTTCTCACCCTTCAACAGATAAGACATGTCACTTACGAGTCCCCAGTAGCACGAGTTGTACTGAGTAAGAACATATTGCCATAGGTAAATTCTTCGTGGAGGTTATGTACAGGTAGGTGTATGAAGCGTAGGCGGCGTTGGATAATGTTAGCAGATTAGCTCGGAATAGCAAGAAAGACCACAAAGGGTTTGTAGCCGTCGGTTTTGAAAATTCACACTAATAGCAACAATTAGCGGGTTTGAGGGGAGGTGACCTATGCTCCTAGGAGGATATTTAAACCTGTAGCTGTTAAAGACTAGGAGAAGGCCAGGAGGGCTGATGGTGTCCGAGTGCTGATACCTGAGGTATAAAAGGCTGTAACGATGTTACTGTGTACTCGAGCAGCCCCTAAAATAAACTTAAGTATCTCCTAATGACTAATATAAACAACGGCAAAGTGTTGAGGAGACGTCAGGTAATTCCAATGGTGAAAGGAGTTGGGCACTATTTTCTGCATTTCACTAAAATCATTGTAGTCGAAGGCTGGTGCGGTGGATTGTTGTGAATCATCTGCCTTTGATTTCCTGCTACTGTGCTGATGTAGACTTTACATCCAGCCTCCTAACAACGCCTTATTTTGAGGAATTCGGGAAATATATACTGTCCTTCCGTTTCTGGTTGTGCAATCACTATGTTTAAATGGTGAGATTATTGTGGTTGTGCTTGGGGCAAGTTGGGTACGTTGACTAAGGAATTTTGTCTGAAATTGGACCTCGGCCTCTCTGCTGAATCAGGGGATTTTCCACCATCTTACACGCAGTTATGGCAATGGATAGTTCAGCCTATTTAAACGTTCCGTCAAGTCAACAGTAAAGAATGCCACTCAAAGGTGACAGGATCCCGTTACCGTAACTTACTTCGGCGTGCTTGCAGATAAAATCACACTTGAAACTTGGAGTTATCTGTAGGGCCTGGGAGGCGAGATTGCAATTAATCCACCGCCGTCCGATCTGACCGACCCAAGGCGGAAGCATTGTCCGAGCCGGTGTGGGGTGTACCTGATTACATGGTATCTCGGTCTGCCTTTTTGGACTCTGACCCTGGGGTGGTCGCCTGGCCATGCCCTGTTTAGCGGAGAGCTACCTACTATAAAGTCTAGGGAAGATGGCTTGCTAAGCAGTGCGGGAGTGGAAGGGCGAGGGGTAGCAGGGGGGACTTAACAGGTATACACCTCCGCGGCCTCGCAGAGCTACGTAATACTTTGATATGCTTACGACCGGAGAACCCCAAGTGTTCAGAACTCCTGAAAGTTGACAGGTCATAGCTCAGCTCTACGGGTCCGCCAGGATCGTCCGTCTCACCCGCTATCCTGCCGCTAAAGCTCTAGTGGCAGTCAGGCGGTGCGCCTGCTCCACAGAGCTGACAGAGCTGTGCTGCGTGATAATTTCTACTTCGTACTCAGCGTATCTTGGAACTATAACCGAGCAAATAGGCTCCTTCGTGTACTCGATCTTATGGGGTGGAGCTAGAAGGACGTTCTCCTCGTGTGCGGAACTGTACTGCTGCCTGGTCAATGTTTATTTCTTAGGCGCCAGTCTCAAATATGTATCCGCATTGTTCCTTACGATCGGTCCGTCTATACGGATGAGCCTTAGCAATCTTAGCCCGCAGCCGGCGAGTTTTCTCACTGGCTATCGTTGCTCGTTTGGAGGCGGACGGTCCTGAGTAATTAGCTACACAATACGGTGACGACCGGATCCGCCAACCGGTCTTGACGTACATTGGAGGTGCAGTTATTAGTATTAATATGCGGCGTTATATGTACAAACGAAGGAATAAGTGGGAGAGTGGTATCAGCCCTACGGGCTGCAGAAGGGGTCTTGGCCCAACGCAGATTGTGATCAGCTGGGTTCAGCTCCGTGTTATGGGCACGGAGTGGGGGCCGTTAGTAGCATGGCCTACTGTATCTAGTGTGATAAGGCGTGAACTAATGGTCTCCTGGTGCGGGTACGTAGGCGGCTTGGGAGGTAATTCATGGATACCTGGTCGTTTGTCCTCCGTGCTTCGTAGGTGTTGCACTAAATGACCCTGCGGGTGATCCTTGCGACCGGCTGGTTACTCCGCTTCTTCGGGAAGTTGTTAAGCGTTGCGACATTGCGGCGACTCTGCCTCATCAGCAATGGAACGGCCGGAGATTGGAGCTGGGGCTCATGCTGATGAGTTCTGTATGACGAGTTTCTTTCTCCGACGATCTCCCCTGGGGTCAATGCCTATGTACTTCGTACTTGACTACGTAGGGTACTCTGGGTCGCTTGTCCACTACAGGCATATTCGGGGACAAGGGGTTCAAGCTTCCTTATCAATGACTGGGGATGTCTGGCAAGCGAAAACGAGAGCTGCTGTAAGGTACAAACAGATGCCGATCCGTGGCCACTTGCCCTTTCGGGTGAACGTAAAGCGAGCTCTTGGCGGATCACGACTGTTTCCCGGCCCGCTGGCCCCTGGGAAGTATTTCGCGAGCTGCTGCTTTCGGACCACTTCAGGCGATGCCATCTCGCTAGCGTCAGCCAGGCGACCTCGGCAGCCAACACTCGACATGCCTGAAAAGGGTATGTCTCAGTTTAGAGATATGTATGTTGTGTTATGAATCCGAGCGAGCTGCGAAGGGTGCTCGCGGTGGGTTCGGCATGATGTCTTAGAAAGCTTCGGTAATTTACCGCATTAAGTGGGTTCAGGGACAGACGGGCCCTGAAGGATCGCCAAGTTTGCGGCGAAAACGCGAAGGAATTCCGAATGGGGGAAATGCCAGCGCCCTCTTTTCTTCTAGAACATGGGAGCGCCATGTACCCCGGGCATGTAGTTTCGCGCGCGACGCTAACGGGAAGGCATTGATCAGCCCAGCTCACTTCCCTGCAGAATGGGAAACATTCAGTGTAGGATCGTCACTGTTGGCTCACTTAGGTAATAGGGCTGGAGCTGAGGAGGATCTTGCGAAACTTCGTTGGGACGCACTTTGCATTCATTACACCATGAAATACCATACGGAGAGGCGTCGGCTGTTTGAGTGAGGCAACCGGGACGATGACTTGGCGAGTAACAAGAGTAGGGATTGCGGGCTCTGTTAGGTGGCTCGTGGTTCGATTAGAAAGAACTGATACCGATGATGTCGTGTTGGCTCCATTGAGGCTGAGCCTCGACAGTGCTGATCCGTTCCCCTTATGACAGAAGGCTTGGCGCCAGAATCACCCCGTAACGGCGAGCCCGACTCTACCAGACAAACGAGGAACCCTTTCCCAACTTGGACAAACGAAAGGGCGGCATGTGATATCGTAGGAGGATACGGGTTCGTGAATCATTTGAAACTCTATACATGTGACAGTTCAGACCAAGAAGGAAACGAAGGAGAGTCGTTACATGCGTTAGTCGGCCCTTGCCCATATGAATACGCGGTCGACAAAGTACATGAAAGTACCATGTTATTTCAGCCTCTGCTTCAATGCCAACCGCCAAACACTACGACATGATATGGCGAATCCTATCAGTAGCTGTACGATGCGTCATACTTGCCCCATCGAAAAGCCCCCTCTCTAGGGGCATCCCAAGGGGTCACCAGGTCCGTGGAAATGCGCGGTTGACGCGACGACCATCCAGAGGCAGACAGTGTGTCACAAGAAACCGATATTATGCTCTGATGATGTGGCGAGAGTAGGTAGTAAAAGCCATTAGTCCCTTAATGAAATAATAAAGGCAATAGGCATGAGAAAGCAGCGCGTTATCGTCGCTCCTCGGGGCGCACGTTCTGGCCGTAAAATCCTCCATGCTGACCTCCGGACGCCATACATGCCAGACAGACCCCACCACCGTAGACGCGAGTGTGTCGCTTCCAGCCCGCCCCGGAGTCGTCCGTCAGCGAGATGATCTCACCCTTTACGTCGATCTCCTTTGGCTCGAACGAGGCGTGAGGGGCCAGCGGCAGGATTGGGCTTGAGGATGGGAACGAGCTCGGGGAGAAAGCTAACATCTCATGCTCCAGTTCGCCGTCCGTGGCCGCGTGAGGCAAGCCGATGGGGATAGTCTTCGTATAAGACTTGCGCCTCGGTGTTGCTGGGGTTGTCTGCTTCGTATCTACTGCCGAAGTTGAGGAGTCCGAATGAGACGTGTAGTCTGGATTCGGCTGGTGGATGAAGCTCATGTCTAGATCCCCCATAGCCGATACTGCATCGCTCAGCCGGCGATCTTCGAAGGGGAAGCTTCCTCCTGTAAGTGTCGGTGGTGTAAGTGGTGGCGGGGGCGGAGGCCGATACTTTGACTTCCAAGGTCCGTGTCTGTCTGCGTGCCATCCTAATGGAACGCCATCGACCTTAACCCCATCATTTTGATATGGGTCTCCTGGCTGGTTCTCGCTTGGGCTGTCGTGTGCGAGATAAGGGTTCCCGTCTACCTTTATTTTACCGGTAGATCTTTCAGGCGGGTGGTTGGCCGCCATAGCTGCGTAGTGGTTGCTGACTCCACGTGACTTATCTGAAAGCCAGAGCCGCTGCTGGTTGATTGCAGTCGAGACTGCGCTGATGGGTAGCGGTTCTGGCGATGCTTTGCGCCTTCTTCCTCCTGCAAAACTTAATGCGAAGAAAGACAGGAGTCCGAGAACGGCGAAAGTGAGGCCATATATAAGTCGTGGATGTTGTGGTAACGGGCCTGATGCGGTGCCGCGCAGGTGTTGAGGCTGTTGGAGATTTACTAGCGGCATGCTCGCTGTTTAAGGAAACTAAAGTTAATGCGTTACTTTCGGACCTGCGCCGTAGAGTACGGGGCCCTGTAGCAATGTGGCTGCAGCGATGATGACCTGGTCCCGTAGGGTGGGACAGGCTAGGTTGGCGATCGGAGATGACAAGGGGGCCGAATCGAAGGAGGCCGCTGACGTACAATGGGGGCCACAATTTTCAACCGCGACCTTGGGAGGGAGGTGCTCAGCCCGTATGGCCTGCAAAGCTACCGAAGCCGGCAGTCCGAGGAATGGTGATGTTGCGGTCAATCCGATATGAGATTCACCGAATATAAGCTTGGCTCCGGCTTATACAAGTACTGCCAGCGGTTTTGGTATCGGCCGAGCTGACCAAGGGCGTGCGCTTGTCGGATGGGGACTCACGGTGATCTTCAAACCCACATGCAAGGGGAAAACGACCTGGTCAGAGAGTAATCAAATAATAACCTTGCCCGATACCTACTTGTGTCGTGCCCGATGGAGGGAGCAGGGTCTAAACAGGAACTTGCGTCAGACACGCCGGGCTACTTGAGCACTTATATGATGGTCCTCTTATAGAAACAGCACAGCATCGACCTCTCTCCCGTCCCACGTTCTAGATCACCGAGGCAGAGCGATGTGGACTACATATAACATAAGAACTTGAAATGGTCCAAGTAGACATCGAATTCTTCGAGTACCTATTGTGGGTATGCCGTGACTGATCGATTGGATGTGGAGACCTAGTAGCTTTCCTATTCGAGTAGTGTAACACATTAAGTACCAATTCTCAGTCAGCCTCAAAAGTTGATAGAGCACGGGATAAGTATAGTGGGAACCAATACTCTACCGTCTCCCTATCTTCATGCCGAGTTTGAGTAACAATAACCGCCATTGGACAAGATATTTCCATAGCGACAGCGGAGGATGAGGGGTCTCAAAGTCATGCGGTCCGAAGCCAGTGCTCGGGCGACTTGACGACTCGAGTCACGACGTCCGGAGAGCTCTAAAACGAGCCGGATGGCGAAGGTAGGACCATGTGGAGAAGAAAAGGAGAGAAAGTTTGGCCTTCATCATAAATATTATACGAGCGTATCGCCTGGGAACATGGATCAGGACAGACGTGATGGGGAGTGCATACGCAATGGGCGGCAAATACCATGGATAGGTTATCCTTGTCGGGAGTGTTTCCGCCAAATACCACTACATGATCATTACAAATTGGACTTTTAGGCAATGTCTTGGATAACACAAGACTGGATCTATGTAGACAGGTCATCTCTTCGATAGTTGCGTATCAAACACGATAGAGACGCAATTATTCTGGAACGCGGAGACCGGCTGGACATACAGTTACGTAGCTGTAATATCTCAAGATCTGGGTAGAATCTCCAAAGGACCCCTGGTCTTGCATCCGTGCCACCATGAATGAGTGAGCTGAGGGACAGGGGTGTATTTAGCCAGGCTAAACTGAAAATGTCTAGCATAGCACGCGAGCGGGGAGACGACAAGATGTAAGTGGATAATCACCCAATTTTATCCTTTTCGGATTTACGTCCGTAAAATCGGCCGCTGTAGCCCTCATGTCGTCCTCGATCGGAGTCTGCTAATTATCTCCTGTCTAACAAGTACGCCTCAGTATTTACTGGCAATAGACGCAACTGTTGTGTAGAGTCCCAGGGCGTATTTGGAAACTCGAGTCTGAGGGTCCAATGACAAAAGCCTATGATGGAAAGTCCCGTTGCGACGGGACGCTTGAAGTGGTATGCCAAGAATCAACGGGCAAGAATCAACTACCGCCGCACTTTTTATGGGGCCTACTTTCATAGCCGGGAGAATAGTTATGTTCGCTTATGCATTACGGAATCATCTTACTTACAGCTAAAGTGCCAATATGCATAACAACATATTCAGCTTACCTCAGATGAGCCTCGGTTGACGCCACCACTCACAGGACAGAGCTGACACTGCAGAGTCATGGGGCCGGACGGGATGTTAAAACTCGCTAGGGGCAATTTATGTACAGGATTTTAACAATCTGAGAGGGTCACGAGTGACACAAGGAATTCCTCATTCTCATTTGGCTGATGCTCCACTGGTGTATGACAGGAGGACGATCTCTTACATGTGTGCCTGTTGTCACATCCACGATGTTTGTTGGTGTTTCCTAAAGCTATCCTCACGGCCGGGCTCAGAGCCGCAAAATCGGCAAAGCAAAATTCACACCTGTCTGCATGCGTCTAGTTATTACAAAGCGATAAAGCCACCACCACAGAATATGTCTGTAAGTTCGAGGTGTCTAGGGCATACATGGTTATTGGCAGTAGTCAATCGTCGAGAGCTGTTACTTTATACATGCACCCCTTAATTGACCCCGCAAAATACACCGAATACCTAAAGTCAGCCAGGTCGAAAAACACGTGTGTGATGTGCATTTACAAATGCGACCAAGAAAATGTGATTTAATAATCTGTCATACATAACCAGTACATGGTTGAGTTAAGACGATAGTTATGCAAGATTATCACATGGGAGGCCGTCTTCAATGTCTAGTTCTCTTCTGTGATTGGGGACAATCCCTTTACCCACTATTGGTCTTGTTTGTTCAGCCTTGCATTATCGTGCCTAATTGTCTCCCTGCTTCCGAAACCTGCCTGGGCAGACGTAGGTATTTCCTATGATTCGTCTTTTCTTTGGTTGGCTGAGGCGCACAAATACCGAAAAGTGATTATACATTGTCTCTATGTATGTAGTACCAGGCATTAACAACCCACCTTTGGTAAAGTCCCATGTGGGTACCTAGTACTTATAATCCCTACTCTACCAACTACCAAAAAAATCGTGAGGCGTATTCCTAAATTCCGGATCTATCTAACTAGCAAGACAGTGATCAGCTGAAAAATCTTTTCTTCGTCTCTACGTTTGAGCAAGCACTCAGCGCGCTGAGTAAAGATGGAGTCTTTGTACTCCACTGGCCCAACATGCCTCTGAAAGTCTCTCGTCTCGGACCTCAGATCCGGAGCCTCTAACTTATTACTTGCGCCCCCTTTCAACCGATAGACCTCCTTAACAACCTTCATTGACCGGGAAAGCAGGCTTAGCAAGTGCGCAATGTTGGGGCGCTTCTGCCGTTCCCTTCTAGATCGTCGGCAGCGACATTGGGGACTCATTTGGGATGCAAGTCCTCGACCGCCGAACAGCTCCGTAGAGTGCAATGTTGATCCAGAACGGCGTACAAGTTTCAGCCAGCCTTTTGGTTTCTCGTTCGAGGATCCAAGATCTGTTAATCCCGTATTAAGCCGAGTCCCAAGCTCTTGGTAGCCAATCATATGTCCAGCTTATCCTGTGCTCCTCCACATCTCCAGGCTCCTGGTGTCGGGGCTACTGCACGTCTTGCCAGATAGAGGTGACTAGGCCCCTACACCGCCCGTCTAACAAAGCTGGAGCTTATTAATGGTGTTGGTGGGCTTTCACTGGACCTAATGCCGCGACTATCTAGTTTGGCCACTAACTGAGGCAGTGTTTTCGGAGCACTTTTCATATACAGCCGGGCGCAATAGTCGTCGGCATAGCGGGGACTCATATTGACCACTCGATGCCGCCGGAGGGCTCTGGTTCCGCCTATCAATGAACTGACCTCTTCCATAGTTGAACTCACTCTTCCTACGGCAGCTTCCGGCTCCTTTGTCAGCCTCGATGTTCTTTACCATCTGTTGCCGATCCATGCTCGGCAGTCCTGCTCTGGCCGTCCTGGTATTGCCGTGCCAAGGTTTCCTTAAACCTAGACTCTGGTTATAATCCGAATATCCTGAGTCCCCCATACCATCTTAAACAGGCTCGTTGTCTTTTATCAGCTGAATAGGCGAATGGCTGACTCGTATTCTTCTGCTAGCTTTATTGGCTTCCGCTCCTCCTCAACATTCGGCCTTAGCCTCGTAAGTTATTTTGATAGGAATGCTCCCTTGGTCATTTATGGCGCCAAGCGGCCGAATCGGACGATGAAAAGTACGGCGCTTACTTCCCCCATCTCGCGCACACTCCCGCTGCCTGCAGCTGCAAGGCTCAGTAGTCATCACTTTAGATATCAGCACGTAAGCCGTTGGTTCTACGAGGGAATATAGAGTCCACCTTGTATGCGGACGTAGGGGGTGGCTATGCAGTTGAGCGGCAATAGTAGGGCTATTACCCCACTTTGTCTAACCCTTGTTGCTTGTTGATTGCCATGGAGATCAAGATTAGTTGATCCCCAGCACGTTTCTCAGCCCTACGGTTTTCTGACATTCGGTGCCCTGAGTAGTCCCGTGACTGGCGTCGCTTAAGCACTGTACCTCGCATTTTAAGGCCTGGTTAATGTCTAGACAGCACTTACATACCAGCCAAAGACATACAGTGATGTTCTATCTTTGTGGTTTGGGATACCAACCAACAGCGCATTAGTCTCTCCGTTCTGGAGGAACCGGTTCAGTCAAAATTGCCGGGATTCCATTCCTCCTAGGCCCCAAAGACCGCGTTGTTTGATTGCCGTCTGTTCCTTTGAGCGATTTCATACCTACACCCAAGAGACGGGTGAGTGTTTGGAACCTCGACGTGGTAACCATGGCCTCTCCTACAGGCGTGTTTCTATCAGACACCATAATCAAGCCGATTCCCCGTTGGAACGTTGGAGCCGACCATTGCCTAGCAACCCTGTCCGGTTCATCTGTGATGCAACTCAGCACGGCATACTTCGTTTGGAAGCTTGTCTCGTTGCCGGACACGTTTATAGTGGCATGTCTTACATTCCTGTCGGCTACCTCGCGGCAGCCTCCCTGCTTATTGCTTTGTCAGCAGTTGCACGACCATGCTCAAGCTTGTTACTGTACATCAGGAAGCGTTGGTCCAGTAAGACATTCGAGTCAAGTAACTTCTATCTTCCTGCCTTATCTTTTGTAAGTCTCGCTTCGAAGTCATAATCGCCAAAGACAAGGCACGTCTTCCGTGGCTGGGTTATAACGTCAAACATAGAGCTCGACCTCCCCGTGGGATTCCCTATTGTGGTAAGATTCTCTATGGCTGTCGCCTCGTAAAGCAGACTAAACATCCTACAAATTAGAAGGCCATATAAAAGACCAAAGGGATCATTATCGTAATGAGAGTGCACCTTTCCACAAATCTAGCCTAGCCACCTATCGGACGAACTCTGTGTGTCAGCACCAGCTCACCTCGAGATACGAAGATCCAAGTCCAAAGCTCATTAATCCCCCGGCTGACCAGCTCTATCATCCGCAGATCCCGGTTTTATCTTCGATCCAATTGAGGACGTCCCAATGCTTATTGACTGCATCGTAACATCCTTCTGCCATGCGGCAAACACCTCTTCAATCGAGATTCGGAGAGGAGCATCCTTCTCTTCTCGCTGCGGCCGCGACGCGGGCTCGCCATGGTTCATTGCCATTTTGGGCCGCTGCGGGCCGCGATCCTGTCTCAACGTCGATTACCCTCTAGTTTCCAGTCGCAATCTGCAGGCCACGGATGGAAAGCCAGTCTGATGTCATCTGGGTATGCTCGCATTTCCGTCCACGCGTCATGTCGGTCGTAAATGGGCCTATGGACTCGAGTCTTGGCTGTTCTCCGCCTGGGGGCGAAAGCAGTGCAACGCACCGGCGACGCGACCTTGGCCCTCGATATCTCCTTCAACAAAAGATCCCGACTAAGACATGATCCCCCTTGCGAGACTGTCCGGCATGCCGGCATGCTTCGCTGCCTTGGCCTCCTGAGGAACTATGGCAGCCGGGGTTCCATTCTACTTGCGTGCCTGTATTGTTCGTCCGACGGCAACTTCGAACAAGCAAGGCCGATTCGAAGAGGCCAGCTCCAAAGCCTGGCTAGGCCGTGCTGCTCGAGGACGATCCTCTGCCGGCGTGACGTTTCGCTGGGCAGCCTTCCGTAGACAATGGCCCTAGTGGGACTTTCTGCGTCTATGATGGGATGCTTACACGGTGGTAGCCGGTGCCTGAGAAGGCCCAGTCGAGCGGTGAGAACTCCAAGGAGTGGTGCCGGATACTCAACTCGCTCTTGGGAGAGATATCGGGGTTCTCCTCTGCTGGTCGGCCGTGTGGTGGAGGAGATTGGCCATCCCTGATACTCCGATGTTTCCTTGAAGGACTTACTCCGCCTTTGTCCTTCCCTAGAATTGGCGCCGGCCGTTGGCTCTAAGCGCGGAGTTCCAACTTTATCACACGATTCGGCGTAGTTCAAAATATACGCCAAGCGTGATGGGGAACAAAGAGCTCACTATCTGATTAGCATTTGGGTACTCCGAGGAGTCCCTGTCCAGGAGAACAAAGACGTGCTGGGTGAACCAAGGAGACTCGGTCGCTCATAGTGTAAGCTGCCCCTATTATCAAACCAACAATTTCGGGGGTGAGTGTGTAGGCAGCTCTGGGGTAACAGCCTCTTGGTCAGTTTATGTAGTGCAGGTCGAATATTTTGGTGCTTTCGCCTAGTTGGGTGAAAGTATGGGTGAGCAGAACAAAGAAGATATCCCCAGGTTCTTCAGAGAGCGAGTGTCTCAGAAGGTTAGCCTTTCCGTATTAATGCTGTCAGTCCTCTGGCTCCGGATAGGGAGGAAGATATTGATGCTCTTGATAGCGTTGGCTTGTCGAACAATGAAACAAACATCTGGATAGGAAACGAGTCGCAGCGGGGGTAGGGGTCCTGCTCAAGGTCTCCTTCTCAAGGTCTCCTTTCCAATCTAGATCATGAACAGCTCCATCGAAAACGAGTCTTCAGCTCTATCTTGAATAACCACGCCCCAACATGTTACCTTTGCTTGCATAGACATGTGATGTCGGGAAGCATATCACCGCTCACATTAGATCCACCTAGACCCAGACGTCTTTTGACACCGTCACCAGCAACATCCTACTCTGGAGCCAGCCGACCGGAGAAACATAAACCATTCTCTTATATCGGTATTCGAAGGCTCAAAACAGAATCAGAATACTTCGTTACGGAATTTAAAGAACCTGACAGAGCTCATCAACCTAAGCAAGACCAGGAGGGAGAAGTAGGGGAGGCTCCAAGGCCGACTTCAGCAATCCTCCAGTCGCGCAATAGTGCCCGCGGCTATTCTTTCTTGACGGGACCTGTCAACTACCGCCGCTTATCTCCACTTACCTTCACCACTACCCTTCGTCTAACCGAAGAGAGTGGAGAGCTCGCAGAACAACCACAAATCCACGCCCACACTACCCAGTCCTACCGCCACTCGCTTCCACCTAACTTCCACCTGGTCGAGGAACCCAGAATGCCCGCATCGCAAGCCGACATCGACGTCAGGACTGTCCCATCTCCGGGTGCACCCGAATCCATAAGCCACAGAGCTCCTGACAATACCAAGTACATAGCAGAGAGAACTGAGCCAGGAGTATTGCTCGAAGGTGGTCATCTTCCCCGAAGGTCACTGGTCGTCAGCCGGAAAGACTTTAAGAGCCTTGTTGGCGACATTCTCCGGGGCGCAGAAGGTGACAGCGCAATTACACGTCTGGATCTGGAAAAGCGACAGGAGAAGCCAACCCCTTCACCACAAGGTGTCTCGGGACTCCAACAGCAGCAGCCGCGGGACCGGTTCGCAGAGTTTCGGGTCGGATTTCTCGAGGTCGCCAACCGAATTCTTCGACGCCCCCAAGACCCGGCCCACTACCCCAATTGGGCTCGAACGCGCCGCCGCATCAGACCGCCGAAGGTGCCCAGCAAGAATTCGGACATCTATAGCGCCGTGACTATCGACGCTGCTGCGCCCACCGAAAACGGCAGAACAGTCAGCCTCCATCCTCGCGCTTGTTCTGACATCGTGAGTCACGCCGCTCTAGTAGGAGGCCTTTCCAAGAGGCCGAAGGCCCATTTGTCGCTCCCAGATCATCCTTCGACTATCAGAACCCCGCGAGCGTGCTCTTAATACAATAAGAACGGAGCAATATTCTCGTCTAGATACCGCCCGTCCGGCAACAGTCAACGGGAACTCCTCTGAGAGCCACGCCGGAGAAGCTCCTCCGTCGACACCTCCGACCCTCACTACATTTCAAGAGAATATCCCCCCATCGGTAGATCCCAGCCCTCAGACACAACTCACCGGCGATGACCCGCTGATTCCAGAGTACGAGCCACAGACAACAGTTTAGGGACCACAAACCCAGCAGCTGCCTTGATCCCGACACCGAGGGTATCAACACCGCCTACCCAAACTCGTTCTCTTCTTGACTCACCAAGAGCTTTGGTCGCCGGACCGGGCCTAATAAACACCGCCCCACAAGATTTCACCCCTGACGTGTCGGACGCAGAGATAGAGCCTCACGTTCGAGGTCGGCGGACAAGCACCTCTTATAGGACTTCCCAACGTCGTACCGGACGGGGGGGGAGGCCCCGCTGAGCGACAAATCAGCAACGGCTGGGCGCGAGGGTCGCCTAGGCGAGGACGGCGAGACCTGGCAGCGGATCGCAATGCGCCACCTAGCAGCCGGGGACAAGGCGGCGTGGATCATGGAAACCGCCGTGTTCTAGGCGGGCGTGTTCATGCTTTCGGCGTTCGGACCCGAATCCACGCGAGCCGCCGCCGCCACCACCACCAACTACAACAACAACAATAAGGTCCAGATCGTCGAGTTCCCCTGGCAATGCTCCTAGGCGCGTCGACCGTCCTGCTGGCCGCCCTGGCCCTCTTCAACGCCGGCTCTGTCCGCATCCGCGGGTTCCTGTGCGTGGAGCTCGTTTTCGCGATGACCTGGGGCGCCTGGTTCCCGTACCAGCTGCCGAGGAGGACGGTCGCCTCGGGAACCCGGTTTGAGTGGGGAGGAGATGATGGGGAGGTGGAGAGGCTGGTGAGTGGAGGGCCTACGCCCTCCTGACGGCCCTGTCGGCCGGCGCGCTCGCGACGACGTGTCTCGCGGTCCTGCTGTGGGCCGTCGTGCTCCTGAGCCGCGGCGGCGGGGACAGGGTCGACAGGACCATCAACTGCATGTCTGGAAGTTGGCGCGGGACGGTGCGAGAAGGCGGAGGCGGGACGACGTGGTTCAGGCGCGGTACGGGTAAGGAAGGAGCTTTACTGGCTGCTAGGTACTTTATAACGAGAGGAGGGGGGAGGAAAAGAGAGGGATGCGGAGGTTAGGCGCGCTACGCTACAAGGAGATAGGAGGCGCGGCTGAGAATTTCGTCTGGTCTGGTCTGGAATGGGTGGCAATAGGATGAGGGCATGTTTGTCCCGGGGGATGGTGGGTTTGTTATCGCTGCACATGAAGTTACTTTATAATGGAAAGAATTCTCGGTAATTTGGTCTCGGTTACCCTCCTTATCCTTTCAATATGCAAATTTCCTTTGGTTCTAATACCCCCCTCAGTTGACTATTTGCCGTCTCGCGTATCTACCACAGTCCCCGTTTAACCAACCAGCCCGACCTCTGTGCGGTGATGGTTGGCGCGTCCCCCCAGAGCATTGCTTCTTCTTAAGGGTCTGTGAATAGTTCCCGGTATTTCCAGGCCGGATGACGTTATAGCTAAGACTCGCATGGAAAGATCTCAGTAGAAACGCACAGGTTTCCCAACAGCGAGGAGCCCGTCTCCCTCTACAGCGGATTGCCATACCGGCACAGCGCTCTCGATACCAGCCGGTAAATCATCGCCGGCCGCGACATCGACAGGCTACACATGTTGTATATACGTCTGCCCCATGGACATACAAATTGAAATAGCATATACTCCGTCAGGGTCCGGTCATAATATCTGAGCCACCTCTAACAACCTAGGTATATCTATCGTTGTTATGGTCTTTATTGGCGTACGGAGATTCCTTTCTAGAGAAGGGAATTATCACAGGCGTTTATTAAATCGATCTAAACATTAATAATAAATTGTTAATTGGATATAGATCATTCGGTCGGTGTATTCCAGCTCTTTGTGTATCATGAAGGGTGACCCAACTGTCCTGTCTAAAGCCTGTCTCTTTACATGGGATCAAGAAAATGCGTATCATGATATCGAATGGTCATATAACTTTAGGCTCAGACCATTAGCCATGCTCAGATCCTTAATGATGAACACCGTCGAGGCCCCCCCCAGAGGAGCCGTGATCCTTTAAGTGCACCCCCCTATCTGAGCCGCCCATGAATCCCGCATACCTTTCTAGGTGATAGTATTGTTCTAGATATGACCTGATATCCCCATATCCATGTAGCCGGGCAAAGAACCCAAGCTGGCACTCGAAGATGGCATAACCAGTAACCCATACGCCATTCCCCTCAATGTATATGTTCCCCGAACGCCACATCAATCCACTCTAAAGGCCCTCCTCTCCCTACCGTATCTGAGAAAACTCCGGCCAGCTTCAGCCCAGGGGCCAGTTATCCAACATAACCGCCCGATACCCGGAGATCTAGCCTAAGCCGTCATCCTTATCACACCCGGACACCTAATCCAAGCGATCATCCTTATCACTCTCATCACCACTACTCCAATCCGGGGACACCACAGCACCATGCCTCAGGGCGGCCTTGTGGGCCGCGTCCTCGGTCATCTCGCGCCAGGTGCTCCAGCTGAGGAGGGCGAAGGCAACGACGATCATGCACCCGCCCGAGATGGCGGCGGGACTCAGGGTCTCGCCGAAGACGAGGCGGTCGGCGAGCGCCACAATAAAGATGGTGAGCAAGGCGGCGACGGAGCTGAGCACGGGGCTCGTGAGCGAGATCAAGACCAGAAAACTGCCGGCGAAGGTCGCGTTCATGACCACGCTGACCCAGAGCCAGAGCGCCGTCTCGCCGTGCGGCAGCTCGAACGTCTCCCAGCCCATTATGTGCAGGAGCGGTAGCGGAACCCAGAGGACGAGCAGCGTGAACAGGCCGATGCACGACCCGAACGCGTTGGCGAAGACCATACCCCGCGCCGGGGACACGCCTTCGGGCGGGCACGCCCACCGCTTGTACAGCACCTCGTACAGCCCGTAGAGCACGCTGCCCACGCCGATGATGACGTTGCCTAGGAAGCGGGCGCCGGCGTCCGGGTTGGAGGGGGCGGATCCCGGGCTTTCGCCATTGTCGTCGGAGTCGTCTTTCGAGTCGCCGTACGCCACGACGAGGACGCCGGCGATGGCGACCAGCACGGCGAGCGACTTGTCGAGGCGCAGCTTCTCCTTGAGGAGCGGGACGCTGAACGCGTACGCGAAGAAGGCGCTGCAGTTGTAGATGGCCGTCAGGTCGCTCGCGCTCGTCAGGTTGACGGCGACGTACCAGCTCAGGCCGGCGACGGTCAGGGCGCTCGTGACGACGGCCGTGGTGCGCACGATGTACGGCAGGGGGTTGCGCTGCAGCACGTGGCGCGAGATGTCTAGGTCCTGCCGCTCGACCATGTGCGCCGTCGACCGCAAGAGGTAGCAGTGGCGGCGCCAGAAGGTGCGCCACGGCGTGTTCCACCTCTGGACGCGCAGGATGACGAGCTGGACGGGCCAGAGCAGTGCCCACGACCCGTGCGTCAGGTATAGCATGCAATACGCCTTGTTCCACCCCAGCTCGTTCTGAACGTAGCTGGCGAGCTCGGTCTGCACGGAGAAGGACACGAGCGATATGACGAGGAAGACGGAGGCGAAGAGGTATTTCTTGCGCACGGCCATCTTCGCCTGGGTGTCGGGCGACCGGGAGCGGAAGGTCGAACGCCGGGTCAGCAGGGGAGGTCGGGCGGGATGAGGAGAGCGCGCGGATGTAAGCGGCGAGGCATGTGTCGAGTGGTTGTATCGCGTCCTGCCTCGGTCATCGTCGTCCGAGTTCTTCAAGAGGTGAGTAGCAGAGCGACTCGTCTTGAGGAGGGAAGCTCTGCTGTCGTCGGCCATGGCGATGTCCTCCTCTATATCGTATTCGTCTCGCTCGAATCCGCCTGCTGCTTCTGCTGTAGCCCGTTCGGGATTATGATTGCGCGTGCCGTTAGTGCCGTTGGACCCGGTAATTGCATCCCAGTCCCCATCTGATAGTCGCCGGTCTATAACGACTGGAGTCGTACCCTCCTCGGCCGTGGCGGAGCCCTCGCCAAGATGCCGTTGGTCAGCGTCAGACTCAAAGGAGCCGTCGACACTGCGGGTCGCACGCGCAGCACGAGATCCACTTGCTTCAAAATGCTGTCCTCTCCGCGACGTCTTAGAGTTCGAAGGTGAGAGTCTAGACAGTTCGATAGTCTTCGAGGACATTAATGGAAATCCCCAATGGGCAAAGGGGAAGTCTTCTACAAGATATTATTACGTCAACCTCCGAAAGCGAAGGGCGTGCAAAGGCAGAAAAAAGAGCGACTCGGGTTAGCTTAGGTTTTAAGGGGAAGGTTCTTGTGGACTACACAAGGTAAAGGTACAACATGTGAGTATGCTTGGTATAAGGAAGGATTGGCGCGGGATGAAGGGTGATAAGTTGTGGTGTATGGACAAGCTCGTATGCAAAAGGATGGAGTCGCGAGGTTTGCACGTGTTTCTTGGGGGTGCTGCGTGATAATTCCAGCGAGCATAAAGGATTGCATTTGTGTCCTGTGAAGATGCTCTAAAGGCGCAGATGACGCCGAGCTGCAGCGGGTGTCGCGCCTGTCAATGGCTCCCTTCTGATAGCGGGTGTCTCGGCAATCTCTACCTACCAGCACAGTCGGTAAACCCCATGTCAAGGGTCCTGTCCAGGGTTCGCCAGGCGGGACAGAGGAAGGGTGTTTGGCGGCCACAGGGGGTGGCACGGGAGGTTCTTGGGCGGTGGGGGGATCCTGCGCTGTGAAACGGGGATCATCTCCCCAGTCAAATTTCTTGAAAGGGTTCCCGTTTCGCACCATTCGCTGCGGACCTGCAGGACTCACCACCTGCACCGCGCATTCCATTTGGCCTAACCCGGAAAAACTATACTGCCGACCTGCCAAAACTGTGGAACCGCACACATAATTTTCCAGTAACCATATTTCTTGGCAACTTAGTTCGGATTTGGCCGAGTGTTTTAACCCACTTACATAATAGATGCAGTTCGGGACTTTTAGCATATGTAGTAGCCGGCTGATTCTGAAAATACTTTAGGTTTTTCCGGCGATGTATTTCGAGGCTTTTACCCTAGGTAATTCCCCAAAATGCTGAAATGCTGCTGATAATCGCCATTTTTCTGCGATGCACCCAATTAACGGCCGCCAATTTTTTTTAAAAATCTGTTGAAAGGTACGGACATAAACTTCAGCAACGAAATCGGTACTGAAAGCATTTTGGGTCGACGGCTGGTTTGTTTTGATTTCGTCGAACTTTCCGAACTTTTGTGTACCTATCGCAATTAAACAATGAACCAGCAAGCCATGCTGAGAGTTCCCGAACTGCTTCTTAGGCCGCCATAAATGGTTTCTCACATCCAGAACTAGTTCTGTCCTACTAGCCCTTTTCAACGTCAATTTCTCTTCGACGCCAGCATCAACGGCACTTTCAGTGCTGAAGGCCGTTTACAGTGATTTTGTCAAGCACCCCCATCGTCGGGGAGCTTAGCCGCATACTCGGTGTCAGCGTTTTGGCAGATCCCTTCCAGAACGTGTTTCGAAGATCGAGAGGGACTTTTATTTTCTGAGGGCTTCTGCGTCATACAACTGCCAACCTTCAACTTCACGATCTGCGCAGAATAAAGAACGGTCTATCTTCCATACAGCTTAAGGTTCGGTTACTTAGCTGAGGATTTGGCATTCTGTGTTCGCTTACACCGCAATCACCACCCGCTTATCCATCAGCCAAGCTTGCACAGAGTCGGCAGCATACGATTAACCGTATAAGTAGAGTCCTAAGGGAGACATACGCTCGTGTCGTCAGCTCGAAGCTTGAGATTCCTGCCGAGGGGGTCATATTTAGCCATTGAAGCTAGCGTCGCTAAACACAGAATCGGACAGTATGGAACTTGAAAATGCTTTCGAACAGAGCCGGCCAAGCGTTTCGAGAAATGGACTACAAATCTTACACGAAGGCCTTGGTCTTACTAGACGTTCGTCAGGCTTTAGTGCTTGGTCTAATTCTCTTATTATAGCCATTGACTTAGAAAACAGCGCCAATATTAGAGAAGGGTTTGCTAACCGCGAGGATTGCCAAGTCAGCATCGCAACACTGGGCACGAGAGACCTACAAATGGACCCACCCACCTGAGGATGTTACTTCGACATATAGCTTTGTTACAGGATCCCCATCTTATATCAACAAAGCTTCGAGAAGGCTCCTTTTCGGGAAGTCGACAGTCATAAATCCGGCTGACATTCTGAAGAGTATTCAGTCCGTCATATCCCGGAATCGTCATGTCGTTATTGTTGGTCACGCAGTCCCAAACGAACTCGAGATGTTCCATGTTCTCGGCTTTAAGCTTCTGGCACCTATATCCGTCATTGTCGATACTTCAACTAACACTATACCCCATTGGACGGATCCTGGGGTCAAAGCAGACAAAAAGAAAGAAAAGAGGAGAGAGAGGAGCCGGAAACATCAAGCAAAGACTTGGAGTGTCGAAAAACAGAATCAGATTCGTGCATAGCGGCAATCACGCTAATCTGAAACACAAGTTCGCCCCATAAAAGGCTTAAATCATATAATATGACTAGTTATTCAATTCCACTTATTAAGAGCACTGACCACGCCAGTTACTGCTGTGCATAATCTGCAGCCGAGGACATACCTACTTACTTCGTACATACGCACACATGTGCAACAAAGCTACGAGTTTATCTGCAGGAGTAGATATAAATAAAGCATCAACCCCTATAATATAGGTGCTACTTATGTTTTTTCAGTCGTCTAGCTAGCCTAGCAGGGTATTAAACAGCCTGCAAACCGCTAACCACTACAGATTACCTAATGCCGAGCATCCTCATGCGCGTCCTCCGAGATGAGAATCCTACAGACACGAGGAGACGGGGATTTCTATTAATAAAGCCAAGCATGCTTTTGGCCATCTAATGTCTAATGAATACCATCTGATGACTAATGTCTAAGGAGCTCCCCTATGCAGGCTCTGCATTTCTGAGCGGCCTACAGAGTACTCGTATTTTTTATTTCGTGTCTTCTAACGTAACCTACTACTTCTTGCCCTGTCCAAAGAGGGCCTCCCGCGTATCATATGCGTACACAAGATCCCTATGCCAATAGTTGGGCGCGTCGGGCTTCGCGATGGCCCACGCCTGGTCGAGCGCCTGGACGACGTCCTCCGGTAGGGGGCCCTTCTCGAGGGCATCGAGGTTGCCGTCGAGTTGGCCGTACGAGCTGATGCCGATGATGACGCCGTCGTTGCCGTCCTTAACCTTGAGCTTGGAATGGTGCACGACCCACCGGAGCGCCGTCTCGATCATGGTGAGTCCCTCCCCAGCGTGCCGCTCGACAGCCTGCTCGACGGTGCGCAGCGCGTTGAACGTGCTGTCCTTGAAGTAGCGACCGCGGTAGTTGGCGCCGAGCCCGCCGGCGTCGCTGAACCGGCCTTCGGCGGGGGCGATGTCCTTGCTGCGGATCTTGCCACTGAACAGCCCGCCCGCGATCGGGTTGTAGACGACGAGGTCAAGCCCGTAGCGCCGCAGCGCCGGCACCAGCTCCCCCTCGATCCCCCGCGTGATGGCGTTGTACATGGCTTGGTAGATGGTCGGCCGCACCCACCCGTTGTACTTGCACGTCATCACCACCTCGGCCACCTCGGCCGCCGTGAAGTTGGACAGCCCGAACCGCACGAACTTGCCCGCCTTGTGCAGCTTGTCCATCGCCTCCAGCGTCTCCGCGAAGGGCGTCGCGCGGTCGGGGCAGTGGAGGTACAGGATCTGTCAATCGCAACCGTCCGTTAGCCTCGTAACGCCATCGAAGGAAGCCGATGTGCATATCGCAAAATCTTAGGGAAGGTAAGGGAATGTAAGCAGATGGAAGACCCACATCAACGCAATCCGTGCCGAGCTCCTTCAGGCTTGTCTCGAGGCTCTCCTCGACCTTCGGGGCCGTGTTCTCGCCCCCCTGCACAGGGTACAGGATCTTGGTGGCGAGCGTCAGGCCGCGCTCCTTCCACCCGGCTTCCCGGGTGAATGCCTCCTGCCGGCCTTTGACGTACACGCGGGCCGTGTCCACCTCGTTGAAGCCGCGCTCCTGAAACCGGTCCAGGATCCGGTTGTACTCGCCGAGGTCCGTGATGCGCGCCCCGGCCGACTCGTCCGGGCCAAATGTCATGAGGCCCAGGATCACGCGGGGCTTGGGGGCGGTCGCTGCTAGGAGAGGCATGTTGAGTGGGTGGGGATGACGTGATTCTTTTTCCTTTTGGATCGTAAGTGAATGCTCTCTCGTAGGAGCACAGCTACAAATGTCCTGGGTATGCGAGTGGGATCCTCTTATAGCAATGCCTCGATGAGTTTGCAGAGGAACGAAGGTCTATTTATCTATGGTAGACTAGGAGATACCTCGCCATGACGCCGCCGGAAGGGATGGAGTTAACACCCCTCTAGCTCCTGCCCTTCCCCGTCCCTTTGGCAGGATCGCCTCAGCTTGCCTACATACCTTCCGAGCCCCGCCGTGGTGGTGCGGGGCCGCATTGACTAGAAGGACCGTCCGTTATTTCATCATCTCTTATCAACAAGTATGTTGCGGTGTTTAGGCAAATCAAAGTCGCTTTCGGGTGAGGCGGAGAAACCTGACCCGATATAGAGAGCGGGTATCTATTTATATGCCTACCTAGAGATATGTGGGTGATTAAGAAGTCAATGGAACTGAAGCCGTCGATGGCAGCTCCAAGAGGGTTACAGTAAGTCACTCAGCTTCAATACCTAGGGAGACGTCATCTCCTTATCTAGAGGTACCTAGGATAGGCGGCGCTATTACGTAGTAGATAGGCCGGCTGCCACTGTTGCGTAGCGCTAGGAGTTAACCAGGAAGAAGCGCAGGAAACACCTTCGGCGATAGGGAAGGTTGCCCAACCGGGTTTGGATCGGAAATGCCTGGATTGTTTACGCTACGATTAGCTTTTCTGAAGCTCGTGGTGTCGTCTATGATTCTTTCACCTGTGCTTCATTCATAAGCGGAAATAAATAAGCAACTCCCGAAAGAGTACACAAGTAGATCCAGAAAAGCATGGAGTTCCAAACGCGGACCACCCCCCTTTAATGCCAACTGGCGTCCCAACATCTCGTACCCATGCTTCAAACACAAAAAGCGCACGTTCCAGGCTGAGCAGTTGCCCGACCCTTCGGATCTCAGCATCTAATTTCTGGGCCATGCCCTGGATGCAAACTTTACGTCGTGGGCGGAAGTAAGGGAGCCTGCACCTAGCGATCCTTCAAGGCCTGCCATTGGCAGGGACACGAGTCAAAATATTTATAACGCATTCAAAATTCCGAAGAGCTGGCGGGGGGTTCACGTCCCTGACATCGACGTCCCGGTGTGCCGAATAGCCCAACTTGCCTTTGGAGCCGATATCCGCTCTTTTGCCACTTGACAGGATGTTTTTGGCGTCAGAGTGATAGTACCTACCCTGTTCCTCATCCTAAAAGGAAGTAGATTTCTCTTATGGACAATAAGAATGGTGAATATTAGAGATGTGTTAATCCCTTTTTTTGATTCTCTAACTTGATATTCAAAAAAAACCAAAAGATTATCAAGACTGGAAAACTATCTTAAAGTTAAAGGACATGGCTCTACAATATGGTGGTGCCTAGTATACTGTTGGGGATTTTTTTTTCTTCTTCTTCGTGGTTACAATGTTCTTTTTATCAAGTTATGTCGGCAAAGTGTTGCAATTCTCCAGACTGGGGGGGAACTCTTGGTTGCTGTCTGATCTGTCCTACAACTGGGGGGCGGGGGAACAGCCACATATAGCCTTCAGCTCCTTTGTCCTTGCAATCCTAGGGCCACAAACAGAACCCGTTTGTTCCCTTCAAACGTCCTTCCAACAAACGCCACAACTGCTGACAAGTTATGCATATAAAAAGCACCTCTTGTTTGCATATACACATCCAGGCGTCGGCCTGTCTCATACCGGCTATTTCCCTTCCATAGTACATCAGTGACCCTCCCTCAGTTACGGGACATAGTCCATACCGTCTCGACTCTGATGGCGCCCTCACATTTCCTTGTCGCTGGTTCGGAACTAGTCAAGTTCTCCTCCAATCCCGAGTCATCGGCGACCGCCGTCACCGTCGTATCGTGCTGGGCCACCATGTCGGTACGGTAATCCTCCATCTCCCAGTCGATGGTGTTGTTCTGGCTGGTGATAGCCGCTATCGCCCCCCGGCTCCGCTGGCCCGAACGACCCGACCGACCGCCGCCGCTCGCGGTGGTTCGCTTATCGGAGACCTCCCTTAGCCTGGAGCCGCCCTTCCGCTTTCTGTACATGGAGTAGAGTGGCCGGAGCATCGGGATGCTGACGCATATGATGGCAATGTTGGGTTCGAGGATGAGGAGGAACAGCGTTGTGGGCAGCGTGGCCGTGAGTTTCTCTGTGGCGTCGGCCGCCGGCGTGTGGATCAGTCGCACTAGGCAGCAGACGACACAACTGTGTACGTAACAACCGTCAGTCAACATATATACTTTCCTGCCAAAAAGGAGGAAGTCGCTGGGGGCCCCCTTACGCGTGGCCTAGCGCGAAACAGGCCATGACGCTGATCTTGTCCGTCTTTCGCGCCTGCAGGGACAAGATACTCGGCATGGGCAGCCACATGATGACCAGGTCGCTGGCGACGTTCGTTATGATGGACCACTCGATCAAGGGGACCAGGTCGTCACACTTGCCCAGTCCGGTCCAATGTGCTGAGACGGGACGGCAAATGAGGATGGGCGCGAGCATAAAGGCGAGGGCCAGGCGACACAAAAGCCTAACAGCCATTTGGAGACGAGCACCATGTTCGTCGCGGCGAATACGCGCAGGTAGAAGCATAACACGCTGGCCTTCGCCGCCGCCAGTGTTACGACATATACCTGCTTCATGCCGAAGACTACCTTGATGATACAGCCGACGTTGGAAAAGACTGGTATGCATCAAGAGGTTAGGAAGACGTTTATCAAGCGTATCGTATCCAGTAACTCCCGGGGATCATGAGCGTGAGAGCGGCTCTCCGGCGTGAAGTCGCTCCTGTCTTCTCCCATTGAAAGCCAGATCGTCACTAACCTTCCGGATGTTCATTCTGGTCGTAGCCACTTCCGAGGTGCAAGGCTATTTTGAGCGATATATGTCAGCGTCGCTTATAAGCTTTCGACGAAGACAATGCTCACTGAGACCCTGTGCGGCCAACAACGAGATTGCCAGAGGCTGCGAGGCCGTTAGCGAATTTTGGTGAGAAGATCGCGTCGTCAGCTGGTCGACAGACAGTAGAGAATATGACCAGGCCATCATCCCACCCCAGCCCAGGCCCGAAGCGACGTCCTACGACCCGCACACTGACCACCACCAAGACGAGAATCTCACGAAGGGCAGTACCGGGAGGTAAACCAGGCTCGACTCTCGGACTCCGTGGAGGTTACGACGCCATTGGTGGCCATGGTAGCTATAGTAAGTCCTCAACAGCGTGGTACGGGTGCCGGCCGGCAGGTTGAGTCGGCGCGATAATCTCGGAAGCATCGATATATGTAGTGTAACGATTTGAGATCCACGACGAGCTGAGGGGCGAAGTTCGTGGGTTACGGGCTCCGAATTCTCAAATTCGGGCCAGACCTGCATAATGAATGACGCCGAGAGCCTAGAATATACTGCTCGTACCTTGCTAATCATAAAGGAACTAGGTACATACATATGCATTCGAGCTCACTGCCCAACCTCCCACGAGAATCGCAACTGCACAGCGAGATTAGAGGGCGCTACCTAGGGACCGGAAGGATTACCCGAGGCCAGCGCCTCCTGAGTCGGGCACTGGGTTGGACACTGCCCATGCTCGCTAAACTTCACTGGTCCATAACAAGGTCTCCAAAAAGATCAGCTCGATAATCCCAGCCCTAGCCCGAGCCTAGCTTGTAGGACGCACGAGATAGTTTACGTGCTATCTCTCCCGCCACGAGTCCGCGAATATAGGGGACTAGGTGGAACCGAAGATCCGCTTGCTTGGTTCGATACATTTACCAATTATCTAAAGCCTGGTTGACCTTTTTTTATAAAAGAGGACTGTACCATTAAGCCCTCCTCGACCAGGGCATCATTTTGATACCAGGTACATATATATATGGCTGTTGTTGTGGATATATGAGACCCAATCGTTCCAAAGTTGATATGTTCCGACTTCGAAGATCGAAAGAGAATGATAAATTTTGGATACACAACACGTATCTACGGATACAGGAGAGCCTGAACGTCGGGGCCGGTAGCGAAATGACCGCAAAAAGTCAAGGATTTTAACGATACCATTCCCGCCGCCTGTGGAGTGGTAGACGTAAGGTTGCGAGGGGGTTATGTCGGGTGTTCAAGGCACATTGGACGCGTTATGTGACGCTGGGCACAGCCATATGTTAGTGTCACCACTTATGTGTATACTGCTAGGCTTTATTAACAGCGGGATGTGCACCGCCACAAAACCCACTTATTATGGACATATGCCCATTTTGAGATCTTCGAATGGAGGGTTATCCATAAGCAGCTAAGCCGGGTGAATACTGTAGGTTTTGCTGGCCAAGATGGCGCAATCTTATGGCTACGTGGTGGGGTCAGGTTGCATTGCTTTCAACCTGACCTCCTGATAGTGGAAATCGGGGAATTGATGGGGTTGGATAGGGACAGAGGATTCTGTACTATCTATAAGGCTAAGTTAGTCTCTCCCTGTAGGGCAGCCCACACCCTAGGTGGGAGTTACCTGTCAAGGTGGTTGACAAAAAAATTGATAGTGTCACTCCACAACCCCAGAACCGTGGCGTTATCAAATTTTTTTGTCAACCACCTTGCCTGTCATGTTAGGTTCGGTTCCTAACAGCGCTAGTTGGTACTCCCCTGTCGGTCGCTTTCGTCTCAGATATCTTATCGCTCATGGCCCTAGATTGATCACAGGTTCCTGCTGATTGCGACCGAATGAGAACGGAGTGTTGACGAAAGATATCGAAAACCTTGGATTTGACGCATAGAAAGGTAGTTGCTAATAACGTATCAATTGGATCCATTTTTCAGGGGCTCTTAAGCATCATCATAGCAATACCGGTGTGCAATATAATACCCTCGTAGGGCACAGGCATCGCATCGCATCTGGCGGCATCTGGAGGCAGCATCTGCAGATTGATAAATGGGACTTGGGGTGGAATTTTTCGCCAAGTTGACAGTGGGGTAAAAAGCTTTATTACAGTAGCGTATCGAGTAGTGATAATGAATCTCACTATTTCTCCGAGTGCCAACTAGCCCCAGCAGTAAGGCGAGGGGTTACGCACCAACCTAAAATAGATATGCGTTCCATTAAATACTAGTTATGCATAATTTGATTCGTTGTTAGGAGCCCAAATCTCAGAAGCACAGATCGAGAATGCGCTGACCGTTAACTCTCGAGGCTAGTTGGCACGCATCCGGGCAGATAGGTCCTGCACTGGTAGGTAGCCCTGCTGTTATGAAGACTGCTTTATTGATAAGAAACAGAGCTGTTGCCTGTTATTCTCGTTTCGTCTTTCTAAAGATTGATGATCAACATATTTAAGGGAGAAGCCCTAGATCCAGGCGTTGACAGTGTGTTCTATCGTTATAGATCCAAAGGCTTTAGATTACAGAGCCCCGGCTTCACTTCCTAGTTCGGTACTTCAGGGCTCCGGGTCCAATACCCTTCAGGTGGGGCTGCTGCGAGGCATGTTAGTGATCAGTGCGGTTACGTCATAGGTCACGTGACCTTTCATAAAATTGTATTTTAAGCTAGGTTATCGAAAAAGCTAGCTTTCTCTGATCAACCATCAATATAATACACTTCGGAGCTTCAGAATCCCTCGCTTATTTGATGCGGTGTATACGGATCCAATACGTTCGTTCGCCTTTTAAGGTTATCAAGTTTTCTTTTTACGAATTATTTAGTCCGTCGGGTTTCTTCCGTGGTATATTATCGCGGATTTCTTTATTTATTTAATTATTGCTCGATTTCTTAATTTAAAGCTTTAGCTTTCGGAATACCTTAATTTTATTAAGGTATTCCTAGTTTGCGTTAATCCGGTTCGTTTTTTGTAATTAGGTTTGTTACTATTGTAAATTTATTCCCAAAACCTTATTGTTTTAAACTTAAGAAATCGTTTTATATCAGCCTTACGAACTAAAACTTTAACCTTTATAGATCTTTTGGTTAGCAAATTTACTTTTATAAGATTTTCGTTTTCGTTATTTCCGGGATAAAATTCTTTAGTTTTTTATAACCTTAAATATATTAAGCAGTTAATCAACTTTTATAAAAGCTTTTTAACTTTTCGAAAAAACCTTAATTTTTTACGATCAAAACCTGCCTTATTGTAACGAACCTGTCACACAACCACCTGGAAGCGTGATCAATATCCGAAAGGGGTTCTTGATTTGCAGGTAACAATAGGGCGAAAAATAATTTAGTAATTTGTTCGTTAAAGAAATTTGCGGACTTTTCCTTTAATCGCAGAACGTTACCTTTAATTAAAAACTTAGATTAATAGCTAAAGAACGAATTTATTTAGGTGTTATTTATATAGGAAAACCGTTCGTTATATATCTTTTTATCTTTTAGTAAATATGCCTTTAATTTATATAATTTACCGTAATTTACCCCATTTGTCCTAAATTAACTAAATTACACTAAATTACTAAGGTTTTGGCCAGTTCCGTAATTTACCCGGAGCTCGTCCGCGTTAATCTTAAAGGAATATTTTTATTTTGGAAAACCTTTAGTTCGTAATATTATTCCTTTTCTTTAAAAATCTTTGTCCCGAAAATAAAAAGGTAAATATTTTTTTATTCGAAACCGCCTTTTATTGTTTTTTTTTAGTTAACTGGATTTATTATAATAAGTCGAACGAATAAGTAAAAAGGGAAACCTTGTTTTAACTAACGGAAATCCCGAAACAATCGAATTAATTCGATTAAAAGTTTTAGCGTTAAAGTATTTCCTTATTCGAATTACGTTCGCCTTAATAATTCTGATTATTTTTATACAATCGGCATTCCGAGTTATAATAATTGTATTCGTCGTTAACGTTTATTTTGTAACGTATTAATCATAAATTCCTTATCGAAAATTAATAAAAAACGTAATCGGTTATAGCAAAAGCAGCGTAAAGTCGAAAATGGGTTTTTAACGTATCAAGAAGTAATTAAGAAAGAATTGGATAAATTACGTTAGCATTAAAAGGAAACATTTCGTCGGCAAAAAAAAAAATCGCAGGAGTTTATTGGGCAACTGAAACGTTTATGCTTTTAATAAAACGTATTAAAGAAAAAGGTTATTGCGATTTTAAAGGAAGGATATAAATTAAATTAATTGGAAAAATAAGAAAGATTGGAAGAAAAATAACGCCGTATAAAAGCAAAGTAAGCTTAGCTTATTTTTAAAATGGACGCTATAGTAAAGGCGTTTATTTTTTTCGATTAAAACGTTTTAGGGCTGGATTTAAATGCTGGGCCGCTATTCTTTATAACGTTGGCCGCGTTAAAGACGGTCGGTTAGGATTTTGGCGGTAAAACGTTTTAACCAGGTCCTTTGTATTCGTTAAATGCTTAAAGAGTTCTTAAATGTTTTTTTCGTATAGGTAGTTCTTTTATTTAATTAGATATTGGACTTTGTTTTTAATTACCTTAAAGTTTAGTATTCGTTTAATTTCGTACTTATCGTCGTCTTTTTCGACTTCCAAACTAATTTCCAACGGGGCGTTTTTAAGTATTAATTTAAGTAAAGAGATATGGAAAATAGGGTATATTTTTATTGTTTTAGGTAGTAACAATCGGTAATTAATCTTGGAAATAACTTTATCGATTTTAAACGGACCAAGTTTTTTGAAATTAAGCTTATCGCTAAGCTTTTTCGTTTTAATTTGAAAAATGTTCGAAGTTGCGTTTTGTTTTTGGCGTAATAAATAGATTTTGTCTTTTTTCGACAAAATTAATTCTTTAATTTTTTTCTTATTATAGTATTAAGTTATCCTTTGCTGGAGGAATCGCAATTCCTTTTGTAGTTGGACCTGTATTATTTGAATTTTAGTCGCTATTGTTTTTGTTCGGAAAGTTTTTGCGGTTAACTTTGGAGCTTTATCGAGTGGCTGTTCTGGCCGTCAAGTTTCTGCTTAATGTTTATATACCGCTGTATAAGGAGAAATACCCATATTTTCGTTAATAAAGGTATTATAAGTTATTTAAGCTAGTAAAAAAAGTTTAACCTAGTTATTTTGTTAGTAATTAATATAACTTTTCAAATATTGCTTTAATATTTAATTTAAACGTTCCGTTTATTTATTTATCTATAGGTAGTATGCTGTAAAAAATTTAAACTTGGCGCTTATTTGCTTAAAAAAGTTAATATTAAATTTTAATATAAAAAGTTTGTTTTTATTTAAAATAATTCTTTTTGGTATTTTATGTTTATCGAAGTAATATCGGATAAAGGCGTAAGCCAGTTATTTTACCGTTGCGTTTTCTTTGAAAGGTAAGAAGTACCTATATTTAGTAAGTTTGTTAACGATTACCCATATTCCATTATATTAAATTCCAGTAACGGGGTTTTTTAATAGGGGTAAACCGGTAATAAAATCCTAAGTAATAATATTTTAAGCCTTTTTTGGAATATTTATGGGCTATAAAAGTTTATAAGGCTTATATCGGGCTGCTTTTACCTTGTTGCAGATATTGCAATCTTTAACTACTTGTTTAACAGTTCGTCGAAGTCCTGGAAAGTTGTATTTTTCCTGTAATCGTTTAATAGTTTTGAAAATACCCTGATATCCATATAACGGATTTTTATGGAATTTTTTAACGAATTGCTTTTATTAATTTCGAAGGATATAAATTTTGCCATAATATAACAGTTAGTTTTCAGGTTGTTTACCTAATTATTGCACTTTTTTTTACTTTTCCTTATTATAGGAATTTCGGAATTTCGTTAAAAGTTTTAAGGTAAGTTGTTTCAGTATTTTATATAACCGTAAAGTACCGTCCTTAATTTGTTGCAGCATTTGCATTCGACGTTTCGGAACTTTAAAATCGTAATTTCCTTTACGACTTAAAATATCTGCTTGGATGTTTTTTTTCCTTTTGATATAATAAATTTAAAAGTTGTATTTCGATAGGAAAATTATCCAGGTTTCGTGGCGTTTATTTAGCTTTTAAGTCGTCATAAACCGGGTAAGGTTTTTATAATTTAAGTAAATATCGAAAAGCTTTTTAATTCCGTTAAAAAAAGGTTCTTATTCTTTAAAAACGTTGATAATCGTTAACAGCTTTTTGTCGTAGATCTTGTATCGAAATTCTGCGTTTCGAAAGGCCTTGGAATAATAAGCCATTAGGTATTATTTTTTATTACCTTTTTGTTATTTCAAAATTGCGCTTAAGGCATAATTTGAAACGTTTATTTTTAAGCGTTTTTTTCGATTAGCGTTAGGCAATCTTATTATTGGTGCTTTGGTAATCTCGTTTTTAAGTAACTAAAAAGCTTTTTTAATTTCCTTTAAAAGTTCGAATTCTTTTTTAACATATTCCTTAATAATAAATTTCGTTAATAGTTTAACAATATCTTTATATTCCTTAATTAAGTTACGTACGTAACCCGTAAATCCTAAGATTTATTAAATATTTGTAACGGTTACCTTATTAGGGATAGGCCAGTTTTTAACTATTTCCAATTTGGAATCTTAAATCTGAATTTAACCGGAGGTAAGGGTAAATCCTAAATAATTTAGTTTTTGCGTATGCTATATACTTTTGGCGGGGTTAATTCGGATATTTGCTTTATCCAAAGCTTTAAGAACCTGGAAAATATGTTTTTTATACTTTTCCAGCGTTTCGGAATAAATGAGGATGTCGTCGAGGTAAACAAAAATATACTTATTTAAAAACTTCCTGAATATAGTTATAATTAGGCGTTAAAAATTGGCAAAGGCGTTAATAAGTTCCAAAGGCATTATTCGGTATTCGTAATACCCGTATATCGTTCGAAAAACAGTTTTTTATTTTTTTCCTTTTGCCATTTTAATACGGTAATACCCGTTTCGAAGGTTTAAAGCGGTAAATTATTTAACTTTACTTACGTTTTCCCTTAAGGTATTTATCAAAGTTAAAAGATATCCGTTTTTAATAATAATATCGTTTAACTGTCGATAGTCGACCACGCGTCGATAAACCGAATTTCCGTCCTAGTCGATTTTCTGCTTACCGTCCTTGATTTTAGGTATTATAAGTACAGGATAACCTGCGGGAAATTCGGATAGCTAAATATAACCTTTTTTTAGGTTTAGTTAAATACTTTTCTATAAGGCTTTTGCCTTTTTTGGATTTATGTAATAGATTTTGTAAAACTTAAGGTAATATCTTTTTTTAATAAGTATGCGATAATCCCATTATCCGTATAAAGGCAATTCGTAATTTTCTTTATTTTTAAAAAGTCGTTCGAATCGCTAATACTTTAAAGGTATGGTACTGGCAAAATTTGATACCTTGGCTTTTCGGATAATATAGCAAACTTTTTTAAACCTTTTTTTAACAAAAGTTAATTCGTGGTTCCAAGAAAGCTGGCGAGTTTTCCAGTTAATTAACGGATTGCTAAAGTTAAGCCATAGCATTTCCAAAATAACATTATAACCTGAAATGTCGGCGATATCCAGGGTAAAATGCTTTTAATACCCTTAAATCCATATTGGAAGTTTTTTAATTTCTTTAAGAATTCGTCCGCTATTATACCGGGAAAAACTTTTATTAACTATCCGTAATTTGTAAAACTTTAGCTTGTACTTCCAAGGAATATAATATTTTTCGGCTACGGCTAGCGAAATAAAGTTACCTTCTACTCCAAAGTTAATCATAATTTTAAAAGTTTAGCTTTGGTACTAAATAGGAATTTCGATCTAACTTCGTAATCCTTTTCTTGCTTTACATAAGGTTTTAGTTTGCAAAGCTTCTCGATACCTTAATTTCGAAAACCTTTGCCGTTTTTTGATTTCGTAATTCTATTCGCTAAAAGGCATTTCCATTCGCGAGCTTTTTTAACTGCGTATTTGGTACACTTATCGTCCATGCAAATATACCACTTTCGTTAGCCAATTTAGCATTTCACCTTAGCGATTTTTACCTTTAACGTTTGGAAAGCCTTTTAATTCGAGGTTAAGATTTTTGCAGGGCTTGCTCCTATATCCAAAAGTTCATATATCAGGCATAGCATAAAAATATAACATAAGCAACCCTAAGCAATAGCTTTTCGGCTTTAATCCGAATCGGGGTACAAATAACAAAATCGAAGGTATTCGGGCTATCGGGAAATTTCGATACATTTACAGTTGTTATCAGGCTTTATAAAAGGTTTTTCGTTTTAACCGGGCCAATAATCGTTATTTTCTTTTGCTCGAAAGTAAATTAAATAATCGTTATCGTTGCAGGCCGAAAAATGGAAAAATCCGTACCTATTAACAAAGTCCTGTTTAAGGGCTTCGGTTTTAAGGTATACCGCCCGTTTTAAAGGTTCTTCGGATTTAGGTACTTTTAGCCTATGGTTATCGGAGCGCATCTGGCCATATTCGTAATATATTTCGCACTTCTGTACATCCAAATAACATTCGCATCCTAATCCTATAGCTACCCTGGAAGTTGGTTATCCGGGATAATACTTATAGGCTTTAGCTGTTTAATTCTGGCAAATCGGGTAACGTTCGTACTCTAAGTTGCCGCTTGGTTTATAGTAGGTCGTCGCAATGGTATATTCCTGTTAAAAAAAAGTAAAATTAACTTTCTTTTCTTTCTTGCTTTTACTATTTGTTTTTTATTCGGCCGTTCGGACCTTTTTTTAAAGAATCCTTTCTTTTCTAAAGTTCCTTTTAGCTAGGGAACGACATTCGTTTTTGTAATAGCCTTTCTTGCCATAATTAAAGCATTTAACGTTCGACTTATCCTTTTTAAGCTCCTTAAAAGTAATATTCGCTTTTTTTTAAGTTCTATTTTTGTTTTTGCTTTTTTAAAACTTGCTACTGGAATTTCGATCGTCCCTTTTTCTATCGGATCTCTTTTTCTCTAAATACCTTTTAAAGGTACGTCGATCGGCAATAATAATTTTGTTAATATAATCCTAAAAGGGGTTAATCTTGGGCATTTTATATATTTTATTCTTTACTTGTAATTTTAGGCCGTTATAAAAAGGATAAAACAATACGCTTTTTGGAAAATTGGAAACCGATATAAGGTAATTAAATTTAGTTGCATATTCGACTGTTGACTTAATTTGCTGGAAAAGGTACAACTGTTCGACCGTATGCTATTTTTTATCGGAATTTCCAAATAAAGCTTATATTTTTTCCTTAAAATATTTATATTTGCCGAAAACATAATTAATTAGGTTGGAAAATTAATTAAGGTAATTTATAAGGTAGTCGTTTATAATAAGTTCGGACTATAAAAAAATTTTTCCGGCAAGCAGCTGAAAAATAGCTATTACCTTTTAATAATTTTCCGTTAAAAAATTTTCATAAAACTTAAGGTAAAGTTTAGCTTAAACCAAAAATCTTTTTACATTTGTAATGCCGTCGTAAGGTTTTAAGGGTGTTAGCTTATAACTTTTAACTTTTGGCATTTTATAATAAGTAAAAAGTAAAATAATATTTTTGCGGGATTAATTTGCGTTAAATAAAGGTAATGTCGAAGATCTTTGCTGTCGAACGAATCTGGTATTTTCCTTTTTTACCGCCTGGAATTTAGTTATCAAGATGCATAGCTTGTCGTTAATCGTAAGTTTTCTTTTTTTACCTTTCGGGTTATCGGATTCCTTTTTTTCCTTTTCCGGTTCGTTTTTTTAAACCTTAATAGTTTCCTTCGGAGCCGGAAAAGGTTGTTGCTAAAAAAAAGATCCTTCTTAAAACTAAATATTAACGGGGGTTATGTTGTCGATTAAAGAAAAAACTTCTTTAATAAAAAGTAAAATGTTTTAATCCAGATATTAATCGCTTGCTAACAAAGGCGATCGGGTATATCGTTTATTTTTTAAACGCCGTTTTGTAATATCGTTTTTATTAAGTTTAGGAAAGCTTATACTTAATTAAGCCTTAAATTATTTGTCGGCTATTAATTAAAAAACTATCAAAATATAACGAACCTGTTATATAATTACCTGGAAACGTAATTAATATCCGAAAGGGATTTTTAATTTGCAGGTAACAATAAGGCGAAGAATAATTTAGTAATTTGTTCGTTAAAAAGATTTGCGAACTTTTCCTTTAATTGCAAAACGTTACCTTTAATTAAAAACTTAAATTAATAACTAAAGAACGAATTTATTTAGGTGTTATTTATATAAGAAAACCGTTCGTTATATATCCTTCTATCTTTTGGTAAATATGCTTTTGATTTATATAATCTACCGTAATCTACCCTACTTGTCCTAGATCAACTAGATCACACTAAATCACCAAGGTCTTGGCCAGCTCCGTAATTTACCCGAAGCTCGTCCGCGTTAATCCTAAAGGAGCATTCTCATCTTGGAGAACCTTTGGTTCGTAACACTTATCTTCCAGCCGGCATTATTACTTCTTTAATATTTTAAGCTTTTTTTTTAAAGTTAAAATTTTCCTTTCGTTATTAATTCGTTAAAATCTTACCTTTAATATTATTGGTAATACTGTTATTATTTTTTTAAGTTTGCTTTTAAAAGAAAGTTTTTTTTTTTTCGAATTTTGTTTTACGTACGAATATTTAAATTTATTAATCCCTTTAGAAAATTTAAAAGCTTAAAGTGGTTTTGTTGATAATTTTGATACTTTTAAAATATATAAAAATAGGAATGTATCCGAAAGATTATTTTTTCCCGTTTCCGTTATAAAAAACCTATTATTCGTAAAACCCGTAATTAAAACCCTTATTAAACTTTTGCTTAAAATACCGTTTATCCTTTTTCGTTCCGCCAATATATTTAACCTTATTAGTTTTTATGCCCCGGCTTTTTTTCGTACTATAATCCCTAACTTAACGAACTGTAAAAAGTTTAATAGTAACAAATCCGTTTTAAGATAACTTGTCCGGTTAAAGTGGAAATTTAAAAAAGTAAGTTATATTAATAGCTAGCTGCCCGCTTTAAAAGTTTTTTAGGCTATTAATATGCAGTGTAATAGCGAAACGGTTACGTTTTTCGATAGTAACCTTCGAGTTAAAGTTGCTTTAAATAAAGCCTTTTTAATACAACTATTTAACTTAACCTTTAAGTTATAAAGTAAGCTTTAAAAAATTAATTCCTAGCCAAATTGATTAATAATTTAGATAACCGCCTTATAATAAATATAAATAAGTTTACTTAATAATTCGATAAACCTTTTGCCGTTTACTATATTCGAATAATTACCTTTTTAAAACGTATTAACGTTCGAAATTTCCTTTAAAACCTTTAAAGCGTATTTTAAAATCCGTTAATTTTATTTAAGGTTTATATATTGTAAACGTTGATTTATCGTTTCGTTAATGGTTTAAGGGATATTAACTTGCGCCGTAAAGCCATCGATAAGAATGCTCGAAATTAAGTTGTTTTTTAGGCAGTTTACGATGTTGTAAAAAACTGTTAGCATATTTTGGATAAAAAGGTAGTAATTAAAAAGTTCCGGATGGAAACGGTTCGATACGAATTTATGGAAAAGTTTATTATAAATTATATTAATTTGCCTTTAAATTACGCTTTAATCCGTTAGTACCTTTCGGCGTTAATTTTCAGCTTTATTAATATCCTTAATTTATGGATTTTAATGCTTTATAAGATAGGATCTTTTTACGGTTTGTATTTTAATTACTTTACTTTCCCGCTTTTAACTATTTTAGCTGGTAATGTTAATTTTGCATTTGGAATTAATTTATACCTTTAAGGCTTTTATTATTTTTGGTATTCCGCTTTATAAATTAACATCCTTCCGAATATACCTTTACCTTAAAACGCAAATAATTAAAACGGTTAATTTTAAGCTTTTTTTTAGCTTTAAATATTTATATATCCCAGAAATCAAAACCAAAATATACGCGGTAAAGGTAAAGGCCGTAAAGGTTATCCTACTGGGAACCGAAATAAAATTGGTTTTAACGTTCGTATTGGCAATTTGAACGTTACGTAACGTTTTTTAACTAAAAAGATATCGAAGTACTTAATTATAAATGGTTTTAAGCCTTTACCGAAAGGTAGTATTTGCTTTAAGTATAAAAAAATAGGTTACTTTATTTTAACCTGTTTAGCTTTTTTTAATAGGTAACTTTAAAATTAGAAATAGGTTATCTTGAAAGCTTTTATATATCTTAAGCCTTTTTTTTAAAACCCTGGAAATAATTCGATATTATAAGGATAAGGTTATTTAGATTTTGTTTTCGCTTAAATCTTTTATAACCAAATATAACCTAAATTTGTTAAGGAACTGCAGGTTAATAATTAGATTTGTCGTTAAGCTTTTGAAAGTTCGACCGTTATATTAAGTACCTTTACCCTAATTGTTATTTCCGTATTTTCCGATTTTTAATCCTTTTTTGATTTTTAGAATTTGTTAAACTCGAAAAGCCTATCGATTAAGGTTAATCTGTTATCCTTTATTTTAAAGCATGATAATAATTTGAAAAAGGAAGTTTGTAAGCTCGTATGCTTTTTGAACTTAGTTGTCGAGCCGGCATCTAAGAAACGTCGGGGAGCTGCTGGATAGGGTATCGTATTTATTAAAGAACTTTTTAATCCAGCTAAACCTTTTAAAGGTTTTAATGGGCGACGCGGCGCGAATAAGGTCGGTTCTGGTAGTAAGAAGATTCGACGTAAGGGTTTGCAGGAGATATACGGCCGTATGGAAAAGGGTTCTTTTGATTTTCTGCAGTTGGCCAAAGTTATTCGTGTTGATTTAAACCTGATTAACCTTTTTTAAATTAACCTAAAGTATGCCAAATAATTTCGACATTTATCCATAAAACGTAACGCTAAGTTTAAAAGGCGAGCTAAGCGGAAAGCCGAAGTTTTTAAAGGCCGACGTTTAGCCTTAGTTTTTCTTACGAAATAAAGGAAAAATTTAAATATTAATACCACCATACTAAACGTAGCTATCCGTTCCAATATGGCTGAAACCACTATAGTACCTAAATACCCCTTTGCTTTTAAATTAGTTCGAGCTTATCGTATAAACGTTATCCTAAAGTACAAGAAAAAAAACGTAATGGTTTTATTTACCTTGTTTGATAATTTTATATAAGCTAATTAAGGTAACAATGTTAACCTTATGTCCAAGTTTGCGGCAAATAAGTTAGGTTTAAAATGCCGATTATTAAAGGATTTAGGAATTAGCAGATTATACCTTATTACCTTTAACGGCAGATTATTTAAAGTAACCGAATTCCTGTTATTTGGTATTAGTATATAAGGTATTTAACGTTCCGTATAATATCTTTTAAAACTTAATAATTACTTTAAAAATTGTATTATCCTTTTAAGTTTTCCTTAGCTTTAGGATATTATCGCCATATTTAATATATAACAAAGCTTTTTAACGATTGGAAATAAGGCTATCGGTAAAAAGCAAATTAAATTCCGTAAACCCCTTTTTATTTAATATAAATATTATAAGATTACATTAAACCCCGGGAATCCAAGCCTAAACCTTAAAAATTATCTTAAAGTAGTTACCGAAAATTTAAACTTTTCAAACGATAAGGATTCGACGGATTCAAATTTTGATTCGGGAAATTAAAGTGCCAGCTTCGACTCGAACAGGTTGTTAAACCGTTTTAAAGGCATAACGCTATAAATAAAAAGGTTACCCTTTTTTTCGATAATTTCTTATTAATTATAGCTTTTAAAAACCTAGGTATTCAGTTTAAATTAATTTATTACTTCCAAAATTAAACTTTTACGTACGCGCTTAAGTTAACCTTTAAGTCCTAAATTAACGTAAATTATAAAACTTTGCATAATTTATCGTTTACTATCCCGGTAAAGTTTTCCAATTTGTCAAAATTTTTAACTTACGAAAAGTTAAAGCTTAAAAAATATATTTAAAATTTTCATACTTAAAAGCTTTTTTCGACCGACCGTCGTATCGAAAGATTATATGTCGATTAGAAAATACTTATAAACGTTATAAAAGCATAATTTAAGGATTACGGAATTAATTTAAATCCTTTAATATTACCAAAAATCAAAAAGGAAATTATAAAAACTTTATATACTTACCGTATTTTAAATGCTACCTTTATATTAAACATCCTACTTACAAATTTATACCAATACAAAATTCGGCTAAAGCAAGGTATTACTTTTTGGAATAAGTTAAAATGCAAATACTGGTCGGTTCTTTAAAAGTATTAACTCGATAAATTCGTTTAAAAAAATATTAATGCTGGCATATATAAGCTATATTATACTGCTAACGGATATTTCTTTAATTAAGCTACTCAACTCGTCTTAATTAACAAAAACAAGGACTTTAATTAATTAAATCTATAAGCAAAACCCCGTTTTACTTTTAATTACCGCAATATCGAAAAAAACATACCTAATATAAACATTACGCTTTTGGTTAATATTTATAACCACTTTTTTTATTTAAACATTAATTTTTATTTTATTTTTAACTTTAAACATAAATATTAAACTGTAAAAATCCATCCGGACGATCGTTATATTTTAACTTTTTATATTTCCGGATTCCCTTAACTTTAGCTTACAAAAATGCTTCAAAATTGTTAAATTTTTACGTTCTCGTTTATAAAGCTTATAACTATCGCTTTGGAACTTATACCAGAATTTTAGGTAAAACCCTTTTTACTGGTACCCGAAGGACCGTCAACCATACCCCTCACAACTTTTTACATGGACGACGTTTTTACTACTTATTAAAGTTTTAACTTTTAATAAGCTTATATTAAGGATTACCTGTTACTTCGATTCCTGTAAGCCAAACTAAGACTTTTTTTTAAAAAGGTCCGATTAAATTTCGATTAAATAATCGCTATAAGCGTAATTTACAAAACTTATACCAAATTAACCATAAAACCTAAACGTGTTAATAAGCTTAGAAAATAGCTTATATTACGTAACCAAACAGCTATAAAAACTTTTTTTAAGCTTTAAGCTTAACGTGAAAATAAATTTGGAACTGCGTTAAAATATCTCGCCCCTTTACCCGTTTAACGGAAAATGTCGAATGGAAATAGGGTAAATTAAAAACCTTATCGTTTAAGCTGTTACGAAAGCTTTTATCGACTGCCGTTAATATACATAAGCTAGTATTCGACCTGCTAATTAAAATATACTTAAACGCCTTTAGCTTCGCAAAAGGATACTTAATAACTTAACGATAAAATAAGGTAACCAAACTATTAATATACGACAACTTTATCTTTACCAAAACGCAACGCAATTACAGTACGTATAAACGTAAACTTTGCGCGATTATTAAATTCTGTCGGCGTCACGGCCATATATTTAAGGCTTTTTCCTCTTTTTATATTTACATTAATTATAAGCCTTTTACATAATTCATGGATTTATTAAATATTAAAAGGATTTATATTCGATAAACATTTAAAATACGGCTTTTAAACGTCCGAATTACTTATTTAAAAAGCTTTCGCAATAAAATAACTAACGCTCTATCGCGTACCATTTTTCTAAATAACGAATATAAAAATAATATTTTGTTTTATTATTTTAAAAATATTTCAGCTAAAAAATTATAAGTTTAAAAAAACGGAAAGGAAAAATACGTTAAATTATTAAAATTCCTATTTAAACCGTAAAGAATCGACAAAATTAATTAAATATTTAAGTTTCAAATCTTATCGAATTTAACGACGTTAAAACTTAGATATATATGGTTTAATAAACTAAAAAGGATTAATTTATTACCTTTAATTTTATTAATAGATTTATACGCCGTTTTCAACTTTAAGTTTCCCTTTCCGTAGGAGCAGGATAATTAGTACTTTAATGTTTATGCCGTTTTAAAATACGGATTTGTAAACCTAAGCAATCGTTTAAAAAACCGAATTTTATTAAATAAGGCTTAAAACTTTCGGCTTAAAAATGAAGTATTTGAATACCAATATAAGGGCCTTTGGAAACGGTACATTTGTAAATATAAGGTTTTAAACGCGTTATTAAAAGCTTATAATTAAGTAAGTTATTTTTCCTTAGTTATTACTTTACATAAATTAAATTAATTTGTTTTTTAGCCGGGAATAGCGAAAGATACCATCGATTATATAGCAGGATGTTTGCCGTATACATACCACGGTCCAGCAAAGCTACTAACGCTTACGTAACTTGTTATAATATATGCTTTATTGCAACTTATGGCCGGAAACTTCGTAAAGCCTTTTTTACCATTTATTAAAAGCTATCGTTATTTATTTGTTTTAATTTATTACTTTAGTTATTTCGGCTAAATATTTCCAATTATAAATATTTTAACAGAAAAAGTTATTAAATATTTAAATAACTAAATTAATTTGGTCGGTATCTTTCTTTTAACGTTTTACCTCGATCCTAAAAACGCTTTCGCTTTATTAAAGGTTTACGGTTATGCTTAAGAAAAAAATATATTTATCGTAAATAAGTCTATTGGTTTATATTGAAGTTTCGGCTTTACCGAGATTTTTATATAGGTTATAGGATAAGTAATAAGGAAAACTATTAACTTAATTCCAAACCTTTTTGCCTTAGAATTAAAGCAATGGGATATGGAAATCCTAAAAATAATAGCCAAAATTAACGTTAAATATATACATTTATTAAGTTGGTTACTTTTCGAAATTCTTTATGGCCATTTATTTATAAAGGTTTTCGAATAAATATACCTTTTTTAAAATTATACGAAGCTTAAAGCATTATTATTTTATCCAGGTTTTGATTTACCAAAAGATAATTAATTCCGGAAGTTAATAATTTAATATATAATTAAGATATAATATTGTTACGAAAATGTAAAGTAATACGTCGAAAAGACGAAGAAAGTTCGTAAAGCCGTATATAACTTTAAATTGCAAAATATTTAACCAAATAACTTCGTTATGTTGCTGCAAAAAAAGAAAACGCTTAAGTTCGGAACTAAATAAAAAGGACCGTTTATTATCGGGTTAAGATTAAGTTGATTTATTTTTAAGCTTTTATAGCTAAATAAAAAGTTAATTTCGATACATAATTATTACGAAAATAACCTTAAACCTTTTAATTTTAGGACCGGTTATTTTAAGGGTTTCTTAAAGTTAGTTTTACCGTTTTAAAATTTTCCACGTCGAAAGAAAGGACGTTTATAAATGTTTTTAAAGTAAGGTTGCTTTTATAAAACTCTTATAGTAACGGGAAAATACGGTAAATAACGTAAAGGATTTTTAGCTATTAAGGGTAAAAAAAAAATTTATACTTAGGGAAAAAGCGTTAAAAAAAATAAAAGTTTATATTATTACATTATATACCTAATTTCTTGTTTAAGTTTTTTTATTATTATTATTACTATTATTATAGCGCAAATTATTATAATTCGCCGTTTTTCCATTATTTTTATTATTATATATAACATTAATAATTTTTTAATTAACCTGTAAAATTCGAGTTCCTATTTTTATAAATTTTATTATTATATATAATGTTAACAATTTTTTAAGGTTCCTTATTTTTATAACTTGCAATTATAAAAGGCGGAAACAAACGCGGCATACTAAATTCCGAAAATCCAGTTATAATAAAATTTCCTTCCGAACGTATTCGTTAAAGATATTAAAGATATTTCCGGGATAATCCTAAGAAATCGAAAGGAAAACTTATGGGAAAAAAAGATATCGTCGGATTACTTTCCGGTTTTAAAGGATTTCCTAATCTTTTTCGAAATTATGGAAATTCGTAATCCAAACCTGTCTTTAAGCTGGCTTTTACGCCAATTCGAAATCCCCTTAGTTAATTTTAAATATATTTACCCCCTTATCTGTCGCCAGCGCAAATTCGCTAAAACGAAAATTCTTTTTTAATAATAACCTCGAAAAACGAAAATTCTTTTTCGGTAATAGTTTTCCGAATAAACCTTTTAATGATAAAAACGAACATAAAAGTATCCAGATTAAGGATAATACAGACGAAAATAACTTTCTTTTCGGAAATAAATTAACTTGTAAGTTCGTTTTAATAAAATCGGTAAATTATACCGTAAGTACAGGAATAATCCTTAAGGATAAAAAGAAAAATCCTGTTATAAAACAAGCCTAAATTTATTCAAAAAATATATATATCGGGTTTTTAATGGACAGCCTTTATCCAGCATTTTTAAGGCTAGCTAAAAACGAAGCTTATAATTGTTTAAATGTTAATAAATCGAACGTTTTAACTTTAAAGGAAAACGTAAGTTAAATCCAATTATTTAAAAGGAAAAGTAAAACCCGAGCAATTGCTAAGCTTATAAATAAATTTAATTATTTCGGAAATAATTTAAAAATAATTAACTGCTTATAACGGAATATAAGCTGTTTTATAATCCTTTATTATTACTTAATAAAACCGTATATATTAACTTTAATTAAAAGAAAACTTACGGGAAATAATGTTTAAGGTTTTTTTAAAGATATAACTTTTCGATATTAATATATTTAATTTTTTAAGTTGCCGTTCGAGGTTAACGCCAAATTTTCAAACCTTATTAAAGCAATTGTAATTAATAAACTATTTACCTTTAACGATATCGGAAATAACGAACTTAAGATTTACATCTTTTACGTTATAAACCTTTTCCTAATATTAAAAGCTATTAATTTTAAACTGGAAAATAAGTTTTACAAAGATATCCCTTTTTTTACTTTACCGGCATTTTTTGCAAATATCTTTTTAATAATAAGGAATTATTTTAACTTTTAAAATATACTTAGAACTTTTACGAAAAAGATAAATTTGGATTATTTTAAAATTGGCGTTATAATTATAGGATTTTTAACCTGGAATTATTTTCTAGGAGCTTTTTTAGAAAATTTTCTAAAGATTCCTATAATGCCCGTAATGGGAGCCGATCCGGCTATTTTTATCGGTTATTTTAAATATTTATTAAGGCGTACTGAAATTTCTGGATTAACTTTTTACCTTTATCCTATAAGATTTACCGAAATAGCTTATAGAATTAATTTACTTTTAAGGAAACCTTTTTTTTTGGTCGTATTAATAAGCTTTAATTAAAATTCGTTTTAAATTAGATTTACAAAGCCCTGTTTTGTTATTATACGTCCTACAACTTAATCAGCTTATTTATTTTAAAGTTTTTAATTAGCGAACTAAATAATATATTACTATTCCGCTGCTTAATTAATAATTATGCTAAAGTAATTAAGCCGACGATATCGCTTTCGGGAAACGTTAGGAATTTAAGCTTTCCGAATTACGTTAAGGACTTACGCGTATCTTTAAAGCGCGTTTTGTTTTTAAGTAACGTTTAACTAATATATTTTATTAAACCTTTAAAAGTTAAGGGTTTTTTTTAATATTAATAAATTTCGGAAGTTTAATTAAAACGTTACTTATTTAGCTTTTAATAGTAATTATTTTTTACTTAACGGTTTCGGGAAAGACGTTATATTACTTTCGAAACGGAGAAATTTCGAATTTAGTTCGTTAAAAAAGTAAAAAAATTTGAAATTATTATATAATAAGCTATTTGCTTTTAAATATAAATAAGGACGTTGGGTTAAGGAGAAAATTAACGTTTATGCAAGGTCGAATGGGTTCAAGCCTTATTTTCCAGGCTGAGCCAAATATACAGAAAATCATTACACGATATAATTTGCACGATAGATACTATACCCAGTACCTTCGAACACGATAACTGATCAATGGTTTTCACGGTTAGGATAGATTGATACCTCAGTCCCATAGAGCCTCACTTTGAAGCCGACTGATGCGTAGTTGCCGATAAGCTTCGACCCT
>QJNY01000430.1:0-70955 GCA_004155945.1 Monosporascus sp. mg162 | reverse complement strand
GTCGAGAAGCTGTAGATACAGTTAGCAAAGAAGTATTCGATTGATTGGAATTGATTTGATGTGTTGTGGTTGAGTTATTTAGATTAGTTGTTGCGAAGTGTGGGATTTTGGTCCGTTTAATGGTTTGGCCCGTTTAATGGTGTGGCACGTTATAATTTAATTTTAAAAATTAATAACCTAAATAATTATATTTTAATTTTAAATTTTTTTTTACTTATATTTAAGTTTTTTATGTTTTTCGGTATTAATAATTATTATGCCCGTTATTATAAAATATTTTATTAAAAATTTAATTTCGTCGAAGTTACAAATATTTCGTTTTTTAATATCGTATTTCGCGATTATAATCCGATTAAGTTCGAATTATTTACGTAATATTTCTGGATTTTCGCATAAAACCCGTTAACAATCGATTTTCCGATTTAAACGCGTTTAAAGTTTTTTTTCCCGTTTAATAAATTTCGACGCCTAGTTAATTCTAACGCGTTCTATAATACGTTGGGCAAATAATAAATTGGCCATATATTTAACGTACTGAAGCTAAATAAAAAACGTTCGCGTATTTAAGTTAAGGATTTGGTCGACAAACGATTTTTTTTCGGTCGGCGTTAATTTCTGCAAATTGGGAACAATATCCGTTCGGGCGCGTTTACCTGTAAAACGGTATCCTAAGGTAAAAGAAGAAACTTTATAGATAGAATCAAGCCTTTTAAATCTAAGTTTCGGGTTTCGTTTTTTAGCCTGAAAGGCTAGGTTTATTTTTGCTTTTTTTGTAAGGCGCTCCATATTGTAGTTGTTGAGAAATGGGCAATTGATGATAGGTAATTGGAATGATTGAAAAAGCGTTGCGCTCGGTGGTGTGGGACGTTACGGACAGTATTAAATTATTAAAACGTACTTACGTCGTTTATAAACGATAAGCTTTAAAGCATAATATAAATTTTGCTATATAAAAAAAGGAACTTATTTATTTTGGCTAAGTTTAATAAGTATTACAGTAACGTATTTATATCGAAAAAATTAAAGTCATATTGGTAAAGTCGATATATTTTTGAAACATTTAATTAAATAAGAAATTATAATAATAACGTTACTTAAAGGAAATTAAACGGAAATTTAAAAACTTAAATTTCGTGTTTTTAAAATTCGCCGCAATAACTTAAAAATGCAATTACGTTAAAGCAAAAAATATATATACTAAAATAATTAAAAGCGTTATAATTTATAAGGCTTTAGCGTTATATATACTGGGAAATAATAGAAAGAAAAATGAATTTATTTGTTATTTAATTACCGCTAAATTGCAATATTTTCGTTCGGTAATAAAAGCGTATAAGGTTATATTTAGCTACTTATTAAAATTGGAAGTAAGTTTCCTTTTACCGGATTTATATTTAAACGTAAAGTTTTCGTAATTCGAAGCTAGATTAATATATAACGCTATAAAAACGAAAATACGCAACCGTAACGCAGCGGTATAAAGGCGGATTGCCCGATAAAATTGCCAAAAAAGGAAAAACCGGAAAGGTTGGTTTCGGCGCGTAATAACGGATTAATGTTACCGTGACGACAGAAAAGCGAAATAATGGATAAAAGCCGGACCGCCGAAAAACGTTTTAAGTAAAAAATAAAGCAAAAAATGTAAAGTTATATAAGAAAAAGTATAACGTGTTATATTATTAAACGACTTAAACCATTAAACGACTTAAACCATTAAACGACTTAAACCATTAAACGACTTAAACCATTAAACGACTTAAACCATTAAACGACTTATTTTTTTAATCATTTTAATTATTTAACTTTAATTGCTTATATCTTAATAATAATAATATAAAACGGCTTACTAAAGATGTAAAATAAATCTAATTATTTAGGTTAAAAAACGAAACCCGAAACTTAGTTATGCGAAACTTGGTTTTATATATACAGTCGACCAGATAACTTTAAGGGCCCGATATTACGGTAAACGCGCCCGAACCGATATTTTCCTTTTTAAATAGAAATTGACGCCGACCCAAAAAAAATTAATTATCGACCGAATCCTCGACTTAAATACGCGAGCGTTTCCTGTCCGGCTTTAATACGTTAAAGATATGGCTAATTTATTACTTACTTAACATATTATAAAACGCGTTGGAATTAACTGGGCGTTAAGATTTGTTAAACCGCAACATAAGTTTTAAACGCGTTTAAATCGAAAAATCGATTATTAACGGGTTTTATGCAAAAATTTAAAAACGTTTCGCAAATAGTTCGAGCTTATTCGGGCCATTATCGTAAAATACGGTATCGTAAAAAAGGATATTTACAACTTCGACGAGATTGGATTTTTAATAAAGCTTTTTATAATAACGGGTATAATAATTACTAATACCGAAAAACGTAAAAAATTTAAATAAACGTAATAAAGAAATAAAAAATGGATTATAAATATTTAAGCTATTAATTTTTAAGGTTAGGTTATACCGTTATTTATTATTATAACGGGAAAAAATTATTTTAAGTTTTAATACCGTAATAATTTACCGTTAATAACCGATTAAAATATTATATTAAGTAAAAATGGTTAAATAATAAATAAATTAAGTTTCGAATAAATCCAGTATTTTACTAAATATATTCGGACGCGTACGAAAGGTTCGAAATATTTCTTTATTTTCGATAATTACGAAAATTATTATTCGATAAAATTCGAAAAGTATTATATTAACAATAACATTATTACGCTTTATATATCCGCGTATTTTTCGTATCGGTTTTAATTTTGTAATATATTTTATTTTTTTTATTTTAAAACACGTTTATTCGCGTTATATCGAAAACTTAATACGACGTTATTATACTTATATTTCCAAAAAAGATTTCCTCGCCGGCTTTTACGACGTGTTCTAAGCCGTTATAACGTCCGATAATATTAAAGCTGGATTCGTAAAAGCTGGATTTGTTTTATTCGATCCTAATAACGTTTTTTCCGAATTAAAAGTTTTTCCAGTTATACCTACGCTAACCGTTTTCCCGTTAATTTCCGTCGGTTTTATTTATTCCCCGCTTACGAAAACCCTTATTAAGGAAATAACGCGGTAAGTACGTTATTTGCAAAAAAAGATTAAAAATTAACCGGGTAATTCGTTAGCTAAAATAATTAAATCGTTTAATTTTTTATTTAAAAATTATTTGCTAATTTTGTAAAAAAAAAAAAAATTTTTCGGGAAAAAGTTACTTAATTGCGCAAAACGAACTATATCTTAAGCAAACGTCGCAGGACCAAAAACAAACGTTTCCAAAAAAAAAAAGGAATATTTATTATATAAAAGGGACAAGCTTTTCTGGCTTAAAAAAAAAAGGTAGTAAATAAATACAGCCAATAACAGCTAAAGGGGGTTGCCGTAAAAGGGTTGAAACCAAGGAACGGAAAAGTGGCGTTTGCGGCAAGCCCGGGCATAATGCGCGTATTTGTAACGAAGTTGTAAATACGTTTAGCGAAAAAGAATCCGATTGATTTGAATCAATGCGATATGTTGTTGTTGAGTTATTTGAATTTGTGGTTGCAAGGTGCCAAAAAATGAGTCGTTTAATGGTTTGAGTCGTTTAATGGTGTGACACGTTAAAGGTAAAACGGGGTAACCGTTTCGTCGCCGGCGGAATATAACAAAATACCAGAAAATTCAACATATATAAAACCTTTTTATAATAATTTAAAAAAATATAAAATATTTACCCTTTTTTAAATACGTACGGAAATTATCGGTTTAAAAACTTTTCTGTTTTAACGCATGATTCCGGGAATAATTACGCCCTGGTATATTTACGGAAACAATACGGAAATAACATATTACTTTATCGTCCATTATATTTCTAGAAGCTCTTTTCGCCGGGCGCAACCCCGGAGACATGTTCAACATCGTCTACCCATTATCATTTTAAAGTTTGGTTCAACACCACCCAAATACAGTTTTGCGTTTACCGTTATTACTGCTATATTCGGCTATTTAATTGACATACCGTTTTCAAAAATGCTTTAATCGGAATTGAATCTTCTCGTCCTAATTTAAATGGCTTCTAAAGAAAGGAGATTGATTGGCTTTTGTTAGCTGCCGACGGACCTCGATCTCCGATTAACAGTCGGAAAGAACGGAAAGGACGATATTTTCATTAGAAGCATTACGATTCGACTATGACCATAGTTACGATTACGATAACTTAAGCGCAGGGCTGTAAAATAATTCTTTAGTTATTAGTCCGTCTTAAGTTACTAACTTATAAGTTAAATTCCGACCTCCGGACTAACTTATAAGTTATAATTCCGGGGGGTGGAATTAACTTATAAGTTCAAGTCCGGAGCCGGAATTAACTTGGACTTATTAAGTTAAGTTAGTAAGTAATTTAAAGGAAACCAAAATTAATTATACATTTTTTCTACGCTTATTTAACCAGTACTGATGTTTTTTAATCCCTTTCGACTTTTAAACTTTCGGCAGCAGCAATTACATGTTTTCCTTAAACGATAAGAGTTTTAACAATTTGTTAATAATCTTTTTTTTTAAAAGAGTAGTTAACTTACCGGAATTTCTTTATTAAAAGGTTCCTTTATAATTCTATAAGTTTCGGTGCTTTCGAAGCTTAAAACTGAGCCTGGGGAAATTCCGTACAAAGGAGATTGTTATTTAATATTAATTATTTAATCAAATAAACTACTAAATGAAATTAAATTTACAGAACGGCTTTTTCAATTGATTTTTTTCGCAGGGGTATTCGGACATACATTTATGCCACCAGTTAGGTGTTAAAGACTAATACAAACCATTGTTAATATTAAAATGTAATTAGATTTATTTTTCAATAACATACTTCTTTAAAAGTTTCAAAGTTATACGAAAATGGGTCGGATAAAGGGCTAGCAGGATGAAGTTGATTTTCCGCGTTATTTTCGAGGGCAAGTTTGCGCTACGATTGTGATTATAAGCCCAAAAGAGAATTAGTATATATTAAATTCGATAATATAATATATTTAACCTTTTGGTTATATGGATTTTGCGAAATATGTGGCCATAATAAACTATCATAAACAGTATATTCGTATGTTTGAAGATCAGTTTTATAATTATATAAAACGTACAAGAATTTTTCTTCTTAGGCCTAAGTAATTAACGTTAAAAATAAATTTCAATATAAACATAAAAATAAACATAAAAATAAAAATACCTGTTTAAGGGACCGCTAATTCCAAAACCGGAAAAATAATTCGTTAAAATCATTTTCAGCCGTGATCTTGCGCATAAAAGCGGCGTAAAGATCACCGTAAGTAACAGGTATTATTCATTTTTTAATAAACAAAAAACGAAGAAAAATATAAAAGGTTATGAAAGATATTATAAGGTAAATCGAGTGCACAGATAGATTAAAAACTGATACTTCATAACCGTTTATTGCTTAAATATAAAATAACTAATAACTTAAAAAGAAAATAAAATATATATATATTAACGGATAACGTCCCACACAAGTGGGCGGGACACACAAATGAGCGGGACACTTTTTCAGCCATTCTAACAACACATCTTCAATTGCCCATTTCTTAACAATCACAATATGGAGCGCCATATAAAAGAAGCGAAAATAAACCTAGCCAGGGTTGCTAATGTAGTTTGTAGTTTTTAGTTTTTTTGTAGTTACTAACTAACTACTGTAGTTTTAGTCAGGCTACTAACTAACTAATGTAGTTTTAATCAGGCCACTAACTAACTACAAACTACATGTAGTTAGTTAGTTAGTAACTACAAAAACACTAAAAACTACAGCTACTCATACTGAAAAATTGGAATTATTATATGAAAATTTCAACCGTTTCTAAATCGGTTTATTTTTTATTTAGAAATACTTTATTTCTATCTTGTAAATTTAATTTACTAATACATTAGAGCATTTATCATAATATATATACGCATCCCAGGTATTATGCAGTTTTATTTTGTTATTTTCGAATAATACGTCCAAATTGCTAACCTTTTTTTGTTTTTATCCTTCCACTTTTTCGGCTTCTGTATTTTCCTTATATTGCATCTTTAAAGCCTTTATATCCTTAATTTTCCAACTCTTTAATAAAGTTAACTGCTTGACTGTTTCTAGCTGTATACTATTTCTTTTTTTCGTAATTATATTACTAGAAATTAAAAAAACCTTTTAATAAAAACTGAAATAACGGCAATAGCTAAATATCTTCCAGACATAATAGCTAATATTAAAAAACAAGGTCGATTAGTTTTCCACCATAACAAAACGTTTATCTATTTAAAGTTAGTTATTTAAAACGCAAAAATTAATTTAACCTCTTTACTTAACCCACGGGAATATTAATCTGCATCAATATAGATATTTAATTCTTCGTCGAAATGCGTCTAAGATTAAATATATATATCGTCGCTAGGGTTATCCTCGGATTCGTTAAAAAATAAATTCGCTAAATTGCCTTTTTATTTTCTAATTTAACCCTTTCTAATAATTAGTTATTAAAATCTACTCTATTATTTATAATTAATCAACTTACTAATTACATACTTCTCGGAACAAGGCAATAATATCTTCCCGTACTTTTAAATAATAATTTAATAATCTAAAGCCCTGGAAATAGCTAATTTTATAAACAGGATTTAAAATATCCCAAATAAATAAGGTCGATATTCTTTAAGCGATTCGTTACTTAACTTCTTTGGAAAGTATTTATGTAATTTTAAACAGCCGTTATTAATAGCTATAATTAACTTCGAATAATTAATACGTATTATGCGGTTATTCATTTTTATTTATTCAGATATTTTGAACTTACTATTAAGTCTTTATCGCTTAACTGATCGCGATATTCGCGCCTTAAAGTAAGAAGGGTTTTCAAGATTTTATAAATAAATAAAAATCTGAAAGGTTGTAATAAATAACAATATATATATATTATAACGTACCTTAAAGTAAAATAATATAGCTTCAGCTTGTAAATAAATTATTGGTTTAACGCAAATTTCGAATGTTCGTAATAACTCCTGCAAGTTATACCAATCTAAGTTATTCGGATAAATTCGTTTAAATTCGGTTTACATATCGCGTTGAAACTTCATATCTCTAAATTATTATTATTCGTATTATAATGCACTATATTGTATTCGTTATACATAAACATATAGAACCTTTGTATTAATACCAATGAAACTAGGTGTAGTTTTTAGTTTTTTTGTAGTTACTAACCACATGTAGTTAGTTTTAGTCAGGCTACTAATTACCTACAGTAGTTTTAGTCAGGGCACTAGCTAACTACAAACTACAAGTTATAGTTTGTAGTTAAAGTATTAGTAACTAATTTGCAAACCTGTAAGTAACTCTAAAGGCAGATCGTTAATTTTTAAATAAGATAACGTAGTTATATTAAAAATAGCCGAAGCTCCACTTATTCGAACATTTTATGTTTTATATGCATAATGCTTATATATTTGCGTTATTCTTACAGGAATTACGCAACCGATACGAACTATTAGTAAAAAAGTGTTTGGTGTATACGGAATTACTAAAAATATCTTACTGGAAAATCTTTTTTCAAAAACTTAGCTTCCCGAATTCATGGAATATACGTACTTTGGGTTAAACGTCGCCGAATTCGAAATTATCACGTATAATATGGTTTCTAAGTATTTTGGTCGCGTCAAATAAATAAAAAGAGTATCGCAGGATTTTAATTAGGAAGAATTAATAAACGGCGGTTTATTTAACGAAAATCTTTTATCCTTTTTTCTTATTAATACGTTACTTGGTAATATAGGTATTTTAATTAACAGTTCGTAAATGTTCTACCTTTTAACCAAGGAATATAACTTATATATATTACTTTTTAAATTACGCGGTTTTGATTAAGCCGTATTACATACAGCCTTTCCGTCAGCTGGTTATAAAGTTAGCTATATTTTTAATACGGATGATATTCCATAAGGCGATAACTTTTTTAACCGGATTATGGATAAAAACCGACTGTTAAACAATGCCGTTCTTATTGATTAAAAATTCCGAAGTTATTGCTGATTTCTTCAAGAAGTCCAGGTTTATTTTTGCTTTTCGCATGCCATACGACAGCGCGACGTTACTTATATTAAACAGCTAATATCGGAAAAAAACCTTTTTACGGCCGGTTAAAGTAATTACGGCAAAGAAATATTTTATTTCGATTGGAAATTACGTTTTGTGATATTAAATTTAGCATTTATTGGTTCGATTTTATCGTCGAATTTAACTTGAATAAAATCCAGGGGGAAAACCTGGAAAGTATTCAATCGAAAGGGCGAACATTATAACTTATAATTTGTTAGCGAAATTCGCCGCTCGAAAAATGATATATATAATATTAACTGAATCTTTTTCCGAGATTCGTTTTTAATTAGGTATCATATTTTATATAGCGCGAATTTTATATCCATATTGTTTTTTTTGCGAAAAAAGCGTTACGTGATTTCAGAATTCTATTACGAAACTTTCGAACGCGCTTATTTTCTGTTTCGTAATTTCTGGTTTATTAAAGGATATTTATATCGAATTTAAAAGGTTAACTGGGAATCCGGAAATATTTTAGCCGCGGGCCGTAAAGTTATAAAGGTTAGGTTTGTTGATTTTAATACGACCGTATTTATTGCTAACGACGAAAATAAGTTAAATTAATTAAATATAATAAAAACTGAAAATGAACTTATAAATAGTTGTGACGTAATTAATCGAAAAGCTTTTGGTAACGAGTTTATTAGAAATAATTTAACTTCAGATGATTATGGTATTGTGTATCCGGAAAAAGGTTATAATTTTATGGTACAAATTATGGATAACTTGGTAAATAATTTTAATTAGGATAATCCGTTCTTTTCTTCGTCGTTATTAGATAAGTAAAATAATAATTCGTTAACCGAAAACTGAGTAGAAATATAATTTTTATTTTTTCTAATTATTTTTGCCTCTTGTCTTAACCTATATAACAATTTCATTACCATTTTAATATTAAGAAAAATTAGAATATTACGGCGTTTTGATGAGGTACGTCGCTTTTATACTTTTATTAGTATTAATGCTATGTAAATATTTTGTTTTAAAATACACCGACGTATTTATCATTAAATATATCGTAGAATTTCGTATTAACTTATATGTTTCGCGTAAAACTAACTTATTGACTAATGTTTTTACGTAATTTCTTCTAAATTCTTTCGGTTAATTTCACCCTTTTCCGCGTATTATTGCAACTTGTACATTAATAAACTTTTCCATGTTATCGCGACCTAAAAGTATTTTTGGGCTAAGCGTAATATCCGGGTTTAAGTTTTTTGGAAAATTTTATTCAGACCGTATAATAATGCCGAATATTTAGAAACTGCGTCTAAATATTTTTTGCCGCGTTTTTATGCGCAGTTTGCATACCTATCGTCTGTATAATCCTATAAATTATAATATTTATAGAACGGCTATATAATACATATTTCTTTATTAATCGGCCCGGTTTATAAATTTATAAGCCCGTATAATCTGTTATAACGTAAATTTTGTTTTGTGGGGCGTTATGATTGAAAATAACCCGAATGGTATTATTAATATTTAATGCTTATATAAATGCCGCGTTTTTTCCTGATACAAAACTTTATTTTTAATATAAGCTTTCAATGATATTACCAAATTTAAAGATTATTATTGATTGTAAGATTTTTTTAACTAATATGCGTTCGACTTAGCGTTAAAACGTGACGTATTTCTTGTTTTCCTGTTTTTATATATATTAACCTAAGCTTATAATATAAACTTGGTATTTGGAATCGGTTACGTATAATATACACTTTTTGTGAGGAACGTTGTGTATTTTAAGATAGTCGAATATTATTTAATTAATACGAAATTATTTTAATTAGGACGAGGCGGTAAGTTCTGCTGTATTACGCATAATTTTGGTACTGGTTCCGGTTGTTTTTGGGTTTGAAATCTTAGTATTTATCCTTAAAGTTGTTTATCGGGTGTATTATTAAAGAGTTTAATATGTTGAACTGTGAATTAAAAGCTTTCCGGTTGTATATAAAATATATCATTGGCAGGATTCCTGAATAAAGATTACAGGGTATTGTTAAGTTTGTTTATATCCTGCGATATTATGGAATATAATAAGGTACATATTTTAATAATGGTATTAAATATTTAGTTAATTAAAAGATAATTAATAAGTAATTATTACGTTCTGAAAAAGTTATTTTTACGCGTTATAATATAGTAAATTATATACGGGATATAAAATCATTTTAAATTATATTAAAACAAATGGTATTAATTATACCGAATTTATTAAGCATGTATTCAAATAACTTAACCACATTACATTATATTGATTCCAATTAATCGTATTATCTTGCGCCGACCGTATCTATAGCTTCTGGAGAAATGTACGCATTATATCAAAGCTTATTACGGACACTATATTACCATTTCTTCCTACTAACCCGACCCAACCGACTAGCACCTAACGCGTCCAAGTTAATATTTCCCCCATTTACAACCCAAAGCCAACCGATTAGATAATTATTCTCGGCCGAATCCTTAACCCAAATACGCGAGCATTTCTTGTCCGGCTTTAATACGTCGAAGATATAGGTCGGAGAACGTGTTATAGGATACGTTAAGAGCGCGTTAGGAGCGCGTTGGAGGGATGGGAGTCCGTGCGGGGCGTCTTATAGGGCGTTTCGCGGGGCGTTTCGCGGGGCGTATCTGCTGGAGGGCCAAATGGCGTTAGACTTACAATCTTTCTGAAGGTGGGTGACTCTCATTTTTTATTCGCCCACATCACCCAATCAACTTTCGCAGGAAAAGCTACCTTTAGCCACACCTATTTTGCACAATGATACAAGTACCAACACCAGTCATTGTTACAAATCGGAACATTGCATTCGGCGCAACGAGACGTTGTCCATTGGGCTAGCTGCCGATTCGCAACACTATCACCTGCAATTTGAAGTCCTACTTGCCGCGTACCACGATAAGAGTAGCCAAGAATGTCCTTTATATTATGAATTTAATTAACGCGTATATTTTAAAAGCTTATATAAATCGGGCCGTTTAACGTTTCCGGGTATTTATAATCGATAAAAACTTGCATGATATGGATAGTATTAAAAATATAGCAGTTTTATGGTTTCGATTAAGAAAATAAAAGCGCAGTATATCGTATAATATATATTATATAAACGTTATTTTTATCATGTTAAGCAAAAAGAAAGTCCGTCATTATAAGTAATTGGCTAGCGATTAAATAATTATATATAATAACTGAATACTCAGATATCGAGGTATATTAAATATCCATGTCCGTTGCAATAAAAAGCTTTATCCAAAATCCAGTTTCATCGAAGTTGTAAATATCCTCTTTTGCGATGCCGTACTCTGCAATTATAACCCGAACAAACTTAAAATACTTACGAAATATTTCTATATTTTCGTATAAAATTCGTTAATAATCAATCTTCCGATTTAAACGTATTTAAAATTTTTATACCGTTTAATTAAAGTTCGACGCCCATTTAACCCCGACGCATTTCACAACGCGTTAAATAAGTAATGAATTTGCCGTATGTTTAACGTACTAAAGCCGAACAAGAAACGCTCGCGAATTTAAATCAAAGATTCGGTGGACAATAAATTTTTCTTCGTCGGCGTCAATTTTCGAAAATAAAGGATAATATCGGTTTAGGCGCGTTTATCGTTAGATTACGCTTTTAAGGTAAAATGTCAAACTTTATAAATAAAACTAAGCTTTTTCTAATTAAGTTTAGGATTTCGTTTTTTAACCTGGATAGCTAGGTTTATTCTCACTTGTTTTGTAATGCGCTCCATATTATGGTTATTAAGAATTAAGTAATTAAAGTTAAATGGTTAAAATATTAAAAAAGTGTTCTGCGAACTTATCTATTCCGCAAGCTTACCCGAAACGTTAAAGCATTCATATTATATTAATATATTTACATATAACTTAGCATATAAGCGAACACAACATATAAGGAATCGCAACAATTTTTTTTACCTATTCGAACTATTTATTTTTAATCGTTTATTTCTTAATACCAATATTATAAAACGCCTTCCTAAAGAAACGAACAGGGTTAATAATGTAGTCTGTAGTCATTAGTCATTTTTTAGTGACTAACTAACTATTGTAGTTTTAGTCACCTTACTAATTAACTAATGTAGTTTTAGTTAGGGCACTGACTAATTAATGCAGTTTTAGTCAGGTTATTGATTAACTACAGATTATGTTAATTAGTCTTAATTCGTTACTACAAATAATTAATGACTAAAGGGTTTTTTGGCAGTTTTCAATTTTTTGAATGTTATATTTCCATACGTTTTAATTTTTTTAAAAAAAAATTAACTCCATCTTATATTGGCTTATTATCATTTTATATATGAATTCAAGGCCGTTACACAATTTTAACATAATTACTAAAAACAGAAATTCATTAAGTCACGAGACGGTTAAGTGGGTGACGTTATTAAAAAGCTGGAAATTAATAATATAAAAGACTTAGAAAAATAATATGCAGAAAATTTGGAAGCAGACGAAATTAATAACGAAGAAAAAGAAAATTCAGACTAGCTTTTTTTAAGCAAAGTTATTAGTTTTATTATAAATTAATTTTTTTTTCGAAAAGTATTAAATCCTTTTTTAATTTTTTGCTTTTCCTCATTTCCCGTTTTTATTAGCTTTGATTTCCTTGAATAATAATATTAATAATAATAATTTATTATTTATATTACTATTCTTATTCCTAGGTGTTTAAACATAATAAGTTATTAATTTTTTTTAAGTTACTAACTAACTTATTACGTAATCGGACTTGGAATTAACTTAATAAGTTCAATTCCTGGTGCGGACTAACTTATAAGTTATAATTCCGGGGGTGGAATTGGACTTAAGTTACTTTTTTACAGCCGTGGTTATATCTTTAATACGGATGATATTCCGTTAAGCGAGAATTATTGTAACCCGATTATACATAACAACCAACCGTTAAACGATGTCGTTTCTATCGATAAAGAATACCGAAGCTATTACCGATTCTTTTAAAAGCCCAGGTTTATTTTTGCCTTTCGCATGCTATACGACATGGTGACGTTAGTCATATTGAACGACTAATACCGATATTATCAATTTTTTATGGGGCCGGTTAAAGTAATTACGGCAAAAAAATGCTTTACTTCGATTGGATATTACGTCCTGCAGTAATAAATCTAGTACTTATTAATTCGATCGTAACGTCGAATTTGGCTTTTATAAAATCTAAGGAAAAAATATGGGACGTATTTAATCGAAAGGGCGAATATTATAACTTATTATTGGCTAGCGAACTCCGTGGGTCGAAAAATAATATATATATAACGTTTTTTTTAATTTCGTTTTTAATTAAGTACCATATTTCCTTACAGCACGTATTTTATGCCCGTGATACTTTTTCGCGAAGTAAACGTTACGTTATTCGAAATTTTCGTACCGAAATCCTCGAACCCGTTTATTTTTTACTTTTCAATTTTTGGCTTATTAAGAGATACTTATTTCGGACTTAAAAAGCCGGCTGAAAATCCGAAAATATTTTAGTTACGGGTTGTAAAGGTGAAAAAGTTAAATTTATAAATTTTAATAAAACCGTACTTATTACTAACGACGAAGGTAAACTTAATTAGTTAAATCTAATAAAGGACAAAAACTAACTTGTCAATAACCTCAACGTAAGTATCCGAAAAGCTTCCCCATAACGAATTCGTTAAAAATAATTTAGCTTTAAACGATTAACGCAGGGTTGCTAATGTAGTTTGTAGTTTTTAGTTTTTTTGTAGTTACTAACTACTGTAATTTTAGTTAGGCTACTAACTAACTAATGTAGTTTTAATCAGGCCACTAACTAATTACAAACTATATGTAGTTAGTTAGTAACTACAAAAAAACTAAAAATTACAGTTACTTATACTGAAAAATTGAAAGTATTATATAACATTTTAAACCGTTCTAGAAATCGGGTTATTTTTATTTTGAATACTTTATTACAGCCTTGTAATTTAAATTTACTAATACATTAAAGCGCTTATAATAATATAAATATATCCCATATATTATGCGGTTTTATTTCTTTCTTTTTGAGTAATATTTCCAAATTGCTAACTGTTTGTTTAATGTTATTCTTCTACTTTTTTGGCTTTTATATTTTCCTTATATTGCATTTTTAAAGCCTTTATATCCTTAATTTTCCAACCTTTTAATAAAGTTAATTGCTTAACTGTTTCTGGCTATATCCTATTTCTGTTCTTAGTAATTATATTACTAGAAATAAAAAAAACATTTTTAATAAAAGCGGAAGTGGTAGCAATAGCTAAATATCTTTTAGCCATAATAACTAATATTGGAAAACGAGGTCGATTAGTTTTCCACCATAATAAAACGTCTATCTATTTAAAGTTAGTTATATTAAAACGCCAAAATTAATTTAACTTATTGATTTACCTTACGGGGATATCGACCTTCGTTTAAATACATATTTAATTCTTCGTCGAAATGCGTCTAGGATTAAATATATATATCGTCGCTAGGATTATCTTCGGATTCGTTAAAAGATAAATTCGCTAAAATGCTTTCTTTTTTTAATTTAACCTTTTTTAATAATTAATTATTAAAATCCGATTTAATATTTATAATTAATCAACTTACTAGTTATATTTTTTTCGGAATAAAGTAATAACGTTTTCCCGTATTGTTAAATAATAATTTAATAATCCAAGGTCTTAAAAATAGTTGATTTTATGGATAAGATTTAAAATAATCCCAAATAAATAATGTCGATATTTTTTAAACGAATCGGTATTTAGCTTTTTTGGGAAATATTTGTTTAATTTTATACCGCCCTTATTAATAGCTGTAATTAAATTTCGAATAATTGGTATTTATTATGTATTAATTAAGTTTTGTTTATTAATAATTTTGATTTTTTAATTTATTATTAAGTTTTTATCGCTTAATTTATGGCGATATTCGCGCTTTAAAGCAATAAGGTTTTTCCAAATTTGATAAATAAATAAAAAACTTAAAGTTTGTAATTAATAACAATATAACTATATATATATGTAAATATATACATATGTTATAACGTACCTTACGGTAAAATAATATAAGTTTTAATTTATAAATAAATTGTTGGTTTAACGAAAATTTCGAATATTCGTAATAAGTTTTGCAAGTTATATTGTATTTAAATAACTAAATCTATTTATAGGTAAAATTTTTTTTCCGTAGCTTTCTATTAATAAGCTTTCGTTTTTTACTTTATTCATTCCTTTAAGGAAATCTCGGCGAATATTAATAATATATTTTGTTAAAACAGCAACTCGACGAACTTTGTTAATTAAATCTGGTATAAAGTTTTAGTTTTCGGAATTTAATTAAAAAACAGATAAAATAAATAAATTAACTTATATTTTTAATTTTTTTTTTTTTTTTTTTTTTTTTTTTTTTTTTGCAATTTTTTCGTTATTTTATAATCTTAAAATTTAAATGTTTATATAATTCGAATGAAAATCGTTAATTTCGGTATTTAATACGTATTTTTTTAATATATTATTAACGATAATATTTATCATATGCGTAATATAACGCATATTATTAACAAATTTCTTTTGATATCGATATAAATAAACGTTTTAAAATTAATTAAGAAAAATATCGTTATTTCGAACGTTATTTTAAGGTTTCGAAATAAGTAAATATAATTAACTTAAAAATGTTATTTATTATTAAAACGGGATAATTTTTAAATATATTTTGGAATTTGTCGAAAATATTAATTACCGTATAATATATCTAGAAATTTTCGAACCCGATTAACTTATAACTTAAATTAAATTCGGAATTAATAAACGAAATTATAACGCCTATAAATAATATATTCGCATTCGAAATTTAAATATAATATATAATCGAAAATATTCTTAAGGAATTAACATTTAATTATAATTATATGTTAAATATTATTAAAGCGGTTTTATAAGTACTTTGGAATATAGTTTTTATTTTTATTCGGTTAATAATCGGTAAATTTCTATCTATAACTTTTTAATTTTTATTTCTTTTTTATAAAAAAATATATAAATAATTTAATTTACGGGTTAAAATAATGTAATAAATCTTGGAAAAGTTCGGAATTTAAAATATTAAAAAATAAGCTATTATTAACAATAACGTTTAATATGTTATTGTAAGCCTTTTTTCCGTTAAAGTTATTATCGTTTAATAAAGTATTATTTCGAATTCTTTTTCCCTATAATTAAATCGAAAAAAAAAATTTTAAGCGCCGAAAGAATTTCGTTTTTTAATAATATTAAATTTAATATTTAATTTAATATTATGTAATATATATAATAAAATAATTTACTTTTTTTCCTTTAACTTTTGCTTTTTTCGTTATAAGTAATTATTAAATATTTGAATACGTAATAGTATTAAAAATTCGAAGTTTGGAAATATTTAACGTTAATTATTAATTTGTAATTAAAGTTAAAATTTAAATTAATATTATAAAAAATAAATATATTATATAAAAATTATAACTTACGAAATGTAAAAAATAATTATTTTTTGAAATTTATCAAATTCGATAAGTAATAAAGTCCGTATAAATAATCCGTTTTTAAATATATAAATAAATAATTCGTTATTTAGGGTTAATTTAAAATTTGGTTTATTTTCGTTATCGATTTTATTCGAAATTAATATTAAAAATTTCGAAAATCCAAATAATATTTTTAAAAATAAAAGAATTTATTTCCGAAAAATCAAAAGTTATTTGGGAAAATTATAATTATAACTTAAAATAAAGCAATAATAATAATAATAATAAAATCAAAAACTGTTAATATAAATACCGTTTAATTATTATAATAAAAAAAGATTTTAAAGAAAATTAAAAAAGAATAAGTTAGTTATATAAATAAAAAAGCTTTATAATTATATTATAAAATGTTAATAAGTAATAAAAACTTCTTTAAATTAATTTATAATAATTAATTTATAATAAATAATTTATAATATGTACTTCGTAATAATAATTTATCATAATAATATATATATTAGTAATTTATAATTTACGATTTATAATAAATAATTACGTAATTATTATTAATTTATAAATAATAATATATAATATAGAACGCTAAATTATTAATTTATAAATATTAATTTATAATAATTAATTTAAATATTTAGTAACGTACTATACCATTAAACGGGCCAAACCATTAAACGGGCCAAAATCTCACACCTCGCAACAATCAATCCAAATTACTTAACCACTACATTTTAAATCGATTCCAATTAATCGAATATTTTTTTGCTAATTATCTTTACAGCTTCCGGATAAGTGCACGTATTATATCAAGGCTTATTACGGACGCCAGATTGCCATTTATTCTTTCTAAGCCGACCGCGACCGATTAACTTTAGCAGCTATTAGTAGTAATTCTTTACTATAACCTTTCTGCTGGTTAAAAGAACTTATTTATTTTATATAGTACGTATTCCTCTTTTTAGGAAACGTTTGTTTTAATTATTTAATTATATAAGTTCTAAATTATTGCGAAATTAAGTCCGATACGCCTTATTACACGACCTATTATACGCCCTGTTATACGTTCCGTACGGACCTTCCATACCCTTTTAACGCGTTCTTAACGTATTCCTAATACCTTTTACAACACGTTTTCCGACCTTTATCTTTAACGTATTAAAGCCGGACAAGAAATGCTTGCGTATTTGGGTTAAGGATTCGGTCGAAAATAGTTATTTAGTCGGTCGGCTTTGGGTCGTACGAATTAGGGGTAATATTGGCCTAGACGCGTTAAAAGGTAATCGGTCGCGGGCAGGTTGGATAAGGGAAATAACAACATAACGTCCGCAATAAGCCTTGATATAATGCGTGCACTTGTCGAAAGGCTGTAGAAACAGTTAGCAAAAAAGTATTCGATTGATTGGAATCAATTGGATATGTTGTGGTTAAGTTATTTAGATTAGTTGTTGCGAAATGTGGGATTTTGGTCCGTTTAATGGTTTGGCCCGTTTAATGGTATGGCACGTTATATAATAATCGATTTAATTATATAATTATTTATTTATAAACTTTATTTTAATAAAAAGTTAAAATAAATTAATTAATAATCGTTGCTTTATAATATTAGCGTTAATAATATTAATTTATAAACGCCGATTTATAAAAATTAATTCGTAATTTATTAAAGTACTTTTAATACGAAAAAAATTATTTAAAAAAATAAGAACAATAAAACTTTTTATTAAAATTATTATTTCCCTTTATTATCTTATTATAATTTACTATTAATTAGCTTTTTTAAAAGTTACAATAAAAATTTATTTTTGAAAACTTTTGTAATTTTTAACTTATTCTTAATATGATTTATAAGCAGTTAATTAATAAGTTTTTATAATTAATTTATGTTTTATATTATATTAAGTTTTTTAACGCCGTTTTTTAACTATTACAGATTTATTAGTTTTTATTTAAACATTTATTATTTTATTCGATATAATATTATATTGAAACCATAAAATGTAAGTAAATAATTTATTTGCTTATTTTTTATAAATTTTATATTATTAATTATCTTTATATATAAATATAATACGATAATATATTATATAATTTATTTTTATAAATAATAAATTTAATAAGTACATATTTAAAAACATTATTATTACTTATACCAGCCAAAAGCTAATTAAAAAAAGCTGAAATATAATACGGATATTCGATCGAATAAAAACATAATATATAATATGTTATTCTTATATAACGAAGTACGAATCGTTATATCTCTACATATTTATATATTGTATTAATTTAAAGTTTAACAATAATATATAAAAACGAAATAACGAAATAACGAAATAACGAAATAACGAAATAACGAAATAACGAAATAACGAAATAACGAAATAACGAAATAACGAAATAACGAAATAACGAAATAACGAAATAACGAAATAACGAAATAACGAAATAACGAAATAACGAAATAACGAAATAACGAAAACCGCATCGCCCTTAAAAAATGAAAGATAATAAAGATATTAACAGGTTTAATAAAAATATCATATATGTTTTATATACATAAAACGGTTTAAATTTTTAAATATTTGAATGCTTATTATGCGTAATTTAACGTACGTTATATCGATTTTATAAATATTAAATAAATACGCAAAATAACGGCTTTAACATATATTCCTTTAAATAATAGCTTTAATAACGATAATAATAACATATATATATATATATATATATATATGTATTAAATAAATTAATTAATCCTATATCAACTTCGTTATACATATATTAAATTATTAGCTTTATAATTAAAATTTTTTAATAAATTAAATATATATTTATTTAATATTCTTAAAAAATATGTATAGTTTGTAGTTTTTTTATAGTTACTAATTCATTACATGTAGTTAATTTTAGTCAGGTTACTAATTAACTACAGTAATTTTAGTTAGGGCACTAACTAACTACAAATTACAAGTTGTAGTTTGTAATTAAACTATTAGTAACTAATTTGCAACCCTGACAATTGGTTTAATACTTTTCGGAATAAACGTAATTTAAGTTATTTATAACAGCTTAGATAATGGTGATAAGTTGTAAAAAAAAAAATTAAAAATTAAAAAACTGTTAACATATGCTGTAGTCATTAGTCATTTTATAGTTAGTCACTGACTAATGTAGTTAGTCTGTAGTCAGTTAACTGACTAACTAATGTAGTTTTAGTCAGCTTACTGACTAATGACTACAGGGTGTAGTCTGTAGTCTGACTATTAGTCACTAAATCACAACCCTGATAATAGTCAATATAAGAAAACGAAATGAATTAATTTTCCACTATAATAAAACGTCTGTCTAATTTACGTTATTGGTTACGTATTTTCTGATTTATAACAGGGTTTATTACTTTCTTAGTTCCGTATATTTCGGTTTCTATTATAATTTTTACGAAAGCTTTGATTTATAATACGGTTTATTACCTTATTGGTTGCGTATATTTTGATTTCTAATATAGTTCATTACGAAAGCTTTGATATACCTATTAATAATAGCAGTATATACTAATACGTAAAGAAAAACCAGATATAAACGATGAAAGATTCGTAGTGAAAATTTCCTTTTCATTTTTTATTATCCTATTATAATACAGTTAACTGAGATTTTTAATGGTTACTGCCAAGAGATTAACTTTAAAAGCTTATAAGCTCATAACGTATATTATCCTATACGCTATATACATTTAATATATATAACATTGGAATAATTTAAAAGTTATAGACGATTTCTATACCCTTTTCCAAAAATATATCGCATTGATTAAAATCAATTCGATTCTGTGTCGCTAGACGTATCTACAACTTCTTCACAAGTACGCGCATTATGTCCGGGCTTGCCGGAGACGCTACACTTCCGTTCCTTTGTTTTAACCCTTTGCGAGGGCCCCCCCCAGCTGCTGTTGGCTGCATTTTTTTTACCACCCTTTTCTTTTTGGGCTAAAAGAGCTTATTCCTTTTGTATAGTAAGTATTCCTCCTTCTTAAAGACGTTTGTTTTTGGTCCTACGACGCTTGTTTAAGGTATAATTCGGTTTGCGCAATTGGACGTTTTCTTCCCGGAGAAGAGCGGCTTTATGCAACAGCAACATATAACCTTTGTTCATAAGATTGGCCAACTTAAATATTCTTGTTGGCGAACCTCCCTGATAATTTCTAATCTTTTTTTGCAAGTATCGTTTGTATTTTATTGCTTTACGGATATTTCTAGGAGTTTTTACGAAAGGTAAAATGGAACCGGCGGAACTTAACGGGGAACGGTTAACGTAGGCATAATTAAAGGAACTTCCAATTCGGAAAAACGTTATTAGGATCCAATGGAACAAGACCAGCTTTCGCGAATCCAGATTTTATGTTATCGGACGTTATAATAGCTTGGAACGTGTCGTAAAAGCCAGCGACAAAATCTTTTTTCGTAATGTAAGTATGATGGCGTCGTATTAGGTTTCGATATACCGCGAATAAAGGCGTTTCAAAACAAAAAAACAAAATATATTAAAAGGTTAAAGCCGATACGAAAAATACGCGGGTATACAAAGCGTAATAATATTATTATTAACGTAATATTTTTCGAATTCTATCAAATAATGGCTTTTATGGCCGTCGAGGATGAAAAGACGTTTCGAACTTTTCGTACGCGTCCGAATATACTTACCTAAATACTAAATACATTCGAAACCTAATTTATTTATTATTTAATTATTATTACTTAATATAATTTTTAATGAGCTGTTAGCAGTAAATTATTGCACTATTAAAACTTAAAATAATTTGTTCCCGTTATAATAACAAATAACGGTACAGCCTAACCTTGAAAATTAATAACTTAAATAATTATAACTTAATTTTTATTCCTTTATTACGTTTATTTAAAATTTTTACGTTTTTCGGTACTGATAATTTTTATATACGTTATTATAAAAAACCCTATTAAAAATTTAATTTCCTCGGAATTATAAATATCCTTTTTTACGATACCGTATTTCGCGATTATAATCCGAACCAGCTTAAATTATTTACGAAATTCTTCTGGATTTTTCGGATAAAATCCGTTAATAATTGATCTTCCGATTTAAACGCGTTTAAAAAATTTTTTGCCGTTTAACAAAGTTCGACGCCCAATAAATTCCAACGCGTTCTGTAACGTGCTGGGCCAACAATATATTGGCCATATCTTCAACTTTCTAAAGCCGGATAGGAAACGTTCGTATATCTAAATCAAGGATTCGGTCGACAATAAATTTTTTTTTTTTCGTCGGCGTCAATTTCTGTAAAGGAAGGATAATATCGGCTCGGACGCGTCTGCTTCTAAAACGGTATGCTAAGGTAGAAAATAAGACTTCATAAATAAAACCAAGCTTCCTGTAACTAAGTTTCGGGTCTCGTTTCTTAGCCTAAATGGCTAGGTTTATTCTCGCTTTTTTTGTAAAGCGCTCCATATTGTGGTTGTTGAGAAATGGGCAATTGAAGATAGGTAGTTGGAATATGTCAAAAAGAGTGGCGCTCATATGTATAAGGCGCTCATATATATGGAACGTTAGATGTATTCTAAAAAAAATTTTTTTTATAACTTATACGATCACTTTGGGAAAGATTTTTTAGATCGATAGTAATGTCGATGGTTTTAGCTCGTCCGGTAATTTTGTGCGAATTGTGTACCGTTAATACGACAGTTTCTGTGGAAATCCTGCGGTTATGGATTACCGGTATCGTATATTCGGACTTGCGCGGTATACTGTCTTAAGTAACTCGAGAAGGTGGTTTGGTGCCAAGTACTTTTCATCTGGTTATCGTCCTGATATCTCCTTTTTGGGCGTGGGAACGATTGAGACTGGCGAGGGCTTGGAAAGAACCAGCCTTTTATGCGCAATATAGCGCATTTCAGCTTTACTATTAAGGTTTGCTTTTAAGGTTTATCTTCAAGATTTATCTTTAAGGTTTATCCTTAAGGTTTACCGTTAAGGTTTGCCTTTAAGGTTTATTTTAAGGTTTACCGTTAAGGTTTATCTTTAAGGTTTACCGCGCAAAGCTTAACATCTTCTGAGTTATATTGACCCTGCCGAACCGTAGAGCCAGCGGATATAAGGTTCATCAGGGTCGAAGCTTATCGGCAACTGCGCATCAGTCGGCTTTAAAGTGAAGCTCTATGGGACTGAGGTATTAATCTATCCTAACCGTAAAAACCATTAACCAGTCATCGTGTTCGAAGATACTGGGTATAGTATCTATCGTGCAAATTACATGGTGTAATGATTTTCTGTGTATTTAGCTCAGCTTGGAAAATAAGGCTTAAACCCATTCGACCTTGTGTTACAACTTATACGAACTATATAATAATAATATATAATGAACAAAACGTAGTGTTTTTTTGGTTTTACTTTTATTCATAAAAACGGGTAATATTTAGAAGATATTCAAAGAAAGTAAGGTTTACCGTTAAGGTTTACCGTTAAGGTTTGCCTTTAAGGTTTAGCTTTAAGGTTTATCTTTAAGGTTTATTTTTAAGGTTTACCGTTAAGGTTTGCCTTTAAAGTTTATCTTTAAGGTTTATTGCGTAAAGCTTAACATTTCCCGAGTTATATTATTTGACCCTGCCGAACCAGCCAGCGGGCATAAGGTTTATCAGGGTCGAAGCTTATCGGCAACCACGCATTCGGCTTCAAAGCGAGGCTCTATGGGATTGAGGTATCAATCTAACCTAACCGTGAAAGCCATTGATCAGTCATCGTGTTCGAAGATACTGGGTATAGTATCTATCGTGCAAATTACATCGTGTAATGATTTTCTGTGTATTTGGCTCAGCCTGGAAAATAAGGCTTGAACCCATTCGACCTTGCATTCAAAGAAAGTAAAACAGAAGATATAAATTTGAAAAAAAAAAAAAACCTAAGAGCTCTCTTAAAAGATTACCTTTTCCTCTTTAAATAAAGCCAATTAAATATTAATATTCAAATATATAAGAAATCGAAAGCGCGTAAATACGAAAGCACGATTTTAAAAAATAAATAAGGGATATTAACAGAAAATTCCAAAGGGAAAACATTGAGATATTAAAAGATCACCACAAATACAAATAACAAGTTATAAAAAAACGTAAATTTTACTTTAAAGGTTTTCTACTGGAAAATGTCGTTTTGAGTTATTAATAACAATTTAAATAATAAATATATATATATAAGCTGTAGTGGTTAATCATTTTGTAGTTTGTTATTGATTAATATAGTTAGTCTCTACTCAGTTAACTGACTAACTAATGTAGTTTTAGTCAGAGCATTGACTAACTAATAATTACAAGGTGTAGTCTGTAGTCTGACTATTAGTCATTAATTATCAACCCTGGAAACGAAAATAAACCTAGCTATTTAGGCTAAAAAACGAAACCCGAAACTTAATTCGAGAAACCTTTGTTTTATTTATAAAGTTTTATCTTTTATCTTACCATACCGTTTTACCGGTAAACGCGCCCGAACCGATGCTGCCTCTAATTTGCGAAAATTAACGCTGACTGAAAGAAAATCGATTGTCAACCGAATCTTTAATCTAAATACGGGAACGTTTCTTATCCGGCTTTAGTACGTCAAAAATATGGCCAATGTACTGCTTATCTAACGCGTTACGGAACGCGTTAAAGTTAACTGGGCGTCGAACTTTGTTGAAGGGCAGAAAAAGTTTTAAACGCGTTTAAATTGAACCATTTTTTATTATCGGGTTTTATTCGAAAATTTAAAATTATTTCGGAAATAAGTTAATTTGTTCAGGTTATAATAACGAAATACGGCATCGTAAGAGAAGATGTTTATAAGTTCGACGAAATGAAATATTTCATGAAATTTCTTATAATAACGGGTAGAATAATTATTAATAGCGAAAAACGTAAAAAACCTAAATAGGTATAATAAAGAAATGGAAATTAGATTATAATTATCCAGGCTACGAATTCCGAAAGTTAAGCTATAACGTCCCACACAAGCTCGCGGAACATATAATCTCGCGGGACACTTTTTAGCACCTCGCAACAATTAATGCAAATAACTCAACCATAATACGTTATATAGATTTAAATCAATGGTATTCTCTTTCGCCGACCGTATTTACAGCTTCTAGACAAGTGCATACATTATATTAAGGCTTGTTGCGGACGTTATATTGCTACTCCTCCCCGCCAACCCGCCCGCAACCGATTAACGCCTAACGCGTCCAAGTTAATATTTCCCCCAATTCGTTAGAATTAAAGCCGACCGACGAAAAAACGATTAGCAGCCGAATCTCTAACCCATATACGCGAATATTTCCTGTCCGACTCCGATCGTTGAAGATATGCGTTGCAGAATACGTCGGGAAACACGTTGTAGGACGTGTTAAAGGGCGCGTTGAGGGGGCGCGTTAAGGGGGCTGCGGGGCGTCTTAGGGGCCGTATGGCAGGGCGTGTCGGGCTTGATTTCGCAACAATTCGATACCTACGCAATTTAATGATTAAAACGAACGTTTTCCAGAAAGATGAATACTTGCTATAGAGGATGAACAAGTTCTTTTAGCCAGCAGAAAGGTTGTGGCAAAGAATTGCTGTTAACAGCTGCTGAAGTTAGTCGGTTGCGGGCGGGTTGGCAGGAAGGAATGGCAATATGGCGTCCGCAACAAGCCTTGATAAGTTACGTTAAGGCTATTTATAAGTTAAGTTTCGTTTTTTATAATATCCAACCAATTAAACTTATTTTCATTGTTAATAATAATAAGTACGGTATTATTACTATCGATAAACTTAACTTCTATAACTTTACGGCCTGCGGTTAAAATATTTTCGGATATTCAGTTAACCCCTTAAATCTAAAATAAATATCCCATAATAAGCTAGAAATTGCGAAGCAAAAAATAAACGAGTTCAAATATTTCATTACGAACATTTCGAATTACGTCACGCTTATTTTGCGAAAAAGTAAAACGGGCATAAAATTTACGCTAACGTCCCACACCCATAAGCGAGCCACACCCATAAGCGAGCCACACCCATAAGCGAGCCACTTTTTGGCACCTCGTAACAATCAATCCAAATAACTCAACTATAACACCTTAAATGAACTTAAATCAATCGAATGCTTCTTTGCTAACTGTATCTACAGCTTCTCGACGAGTGCACGCATTATACCAAAGCTTGTTGCGGACGCCATATTGCTATTCCGTCCTGCCAACCTAGATGCAACCGCCTAGCTTTTAACGCGTTTAAGCCAATACTGCCCTTATTTCGTACGAATTATAGCTGACCGCCGAGAATACGGTTATTAACCGAACCATTAACTTGTATACGCCAGCCTTTCCTGTCCGGCTTCGATCGTTAAGGGTATACGTTGTAAAGTGCGTCGGGAAACGTATTGTAAAACGTGTTAACGGCCGCGTTGAAGGGCCCGTTAGGGGGTGCGTTAGGGGGCTTTGCGGGGTTTTGCGAGGCGTTTCGCGAAACGTATAGCAGGACGTGTTGGATTTGAATTGCAATAATTCGAGACTTACGTAATTATACGATTAAAACAAACGTTTCTTAAAAAGATAAATACTTGTTTTATAGGATAAATTAGTTTTTTTAGCCAGTAAAAAGGTCGTAGTAAAGAATTACTGCTAACAGCTACTGAAGGTGGTCGGTCGCATATCGGTTAGCAGAAAGGAATGGTTATATGGCGTCCGTAACAAGCCTTGGTATAATGCGTGCACTCGTCGAGAAGCTGTAGATACAGTTAACAAAGAAGCATTCGATTGATTTGAGTTCATTTAACGTGTTGTGGTTGAGTTATTTGGATTGATTTTTGCAAGGTGCTAAAAAGTGGCTCGCTCATAGGTGTGGCTCGCTTATGGGTGTGGGACGTTATAAGGAAATACGGAATTTAACCAAAAACAAATTTCGGAAAAATATAGAGTTAACGTTATATATATTGTTTTTGGAGCGACGGAGTTCGTTAGCACGCTTCCGGTTATAATATTCGCCTTTTCGATTCAATACTTTTTATCAGGTTTGCTAATGTAGTTTGTAGTTTTTAGTTTTTTTCTAATTACTAACTACTGTAGTTTTAATCAGGGCACTAACGAACTACAAACTACATGTAGTGAGTAACTACAAAAAGACTAAAAATCACAGTTACTTAAATAAAGATATTTTGATTATTATATAACCTTTTAAATAAGGTTTAAAAGCGGTATTTTTAATTAAGTGCGTTAATAAAATATTTTACTTCGTACGTTATTACAAAAATACCTTCGTAAGCCTTGTGTTTATCGCATATTCCTAATTAATTTGAAATTAATTAATAATACGTCCCAAGTTTCAAAGTTGGTATTTATAACAGTTATGTTTTCCATATATTTATATCGTTAAACTCGCTGTTATTATAGTTCTTGTGTTTGTAATAATTCAAGATGTAAATTATTATTTTATTGCGGCTAAGGCTTATATTTTATACGCCTAAATTATATAGTCAATAAATATTAAATAACTTATTCGTTAAAATATAACCATGAGAAAATCGAATATTTGTATATACGTATTATAGTTTATTAGTAAAGTATAGCAGACAATTTTAAATTTTAACCGTCTTTATTTAAACTTACATTTCAAGCTTAATTTTCATTAGAAATTCGGAATTCATTTACTAAGTTATAACTTTTAAAAAGTTTACACTATTCTAGGTTTTACTTCTTAATTATAATGCGTAAATGATGGTCTGTTTTATTTAATAGACTTTTAATAATACCCTTAAAATGATAAATTAATTATAATTAGCAAAAGGGGTTATAATAATAATTACCTTACCGTATAAAATATAAGCTGTTTATTCTTTTAAGTAATTATTTGCACATATTGAAGTTCTTCTTTTCTTTGTGCTTTTCTTTTTTCGGAATTTTATTTTCTTTGTGTACTACTTTAGTCTGTTGCCAATAAACTCAAATAAAAACGAAATAGTAAAAAGTACGCGGCGAAAATTTTTTACATAAAACCATTAATAGGATCAATAATTATAAAATATAAATCTTATATATAAACATATATCCCGTTAAAACTTAATATCTTGAATTATTAAGATTCGTAATGTAATATACCTTATTATATATTCGTTATAATTAAGTATAAAAACCCCTATATTAATACCTATTAAAATCGCTGTAGTTTTTAGATTTTTTGTAGTTACTAACTAACTACATGTAGTTAGTTTTAGTCAAGCTACTAACTAACTACAAACTACGAGTTGTAGTTTGTAGTTAAACTATTAGTAACTAATTTGCAACCCTGATAGCTATCAATAACGGCTGTCTAAAATTACACAAATAATTCCCAAAGAAGCTAACTAACGATTCGCTTAAAGAATATCGACCTTATTTATTTGGGATTATTTTAAACCCTATTCATAAAATAAGCTATTTCCAGGGCCCTGGATTATTAAATCATTATTTAACAATACGGGAAGATGTTATTGCCTTGTTCCGAGAAGAATATAATTAGTAAGTTAATTAATTATAAAAATTAAATGGGATTTTAATAACAAATTCTTAAAAATAGTTAAATTAGAAAAAGAGTGCAATTCAGCGAATTTATCTTTTAACGAATCCGAAGATAACCCTAGCGACGATATATATATTCAATCTTAGACGCATCTCGACGAAGGATAAAATATGTATATAAATGAAGGTCAATATCCCCCTTGGGTAAGTAAAAGGTTAAATTAATTTTGACGTTTTAAAATAAGTAACTTTAAATAGACTGACGTTAAGTTATGGTGGAAAACTAATCGACCTCGTTTTCCAATATTAGCTATTATGGCTAGAAGATATTTAGCTATTGCCGCCACTTCCGCTTCAATTGAAAGGGTCTTTTCCATTTCTGGTAATATAATTACTGAAAACAGAAAGAGGATACAGCCAGAAACAGTTAAGCAGTTAACTCTATTAAAAAGTTGGAAAATTAAGGATATAAAGGCTTTAGAGATGCAATATAAGGAAAATACAGAAGCCGAAGAAGTGGAAGAATAGCAACAAAAAATGGTTAGCAATTTGGAAATATTCCTCGAAAATCAATAAAATAAAATTCCATAATATCTGCAATATATATATATTGTGTTAAATGCTTCAATATATTAGCAAGTTAGTATTATAAGACTGTAATCAAGCAGGGTTGCAAATTAGTTACTAATAGTTTAACTACAAACTACAACTTGTAGTTTGTAGTTAGTTAGTGCCCTGACTAAAACTACTGTAGTTAGTTAGTAGCCTGACTAAACCTAACTACATGTAGTTAGTTAGTAACTACAAAAAAACTAAAAACTACAGCTAATTTAATAAGTATTAACTTAAGTATTTTGATATTTATTTATAACGAATATAATAAAGTATATTATAATACGAATAATAGTAATTCAAAGATATGAAGTCTTAACCCGTTATATGTGTATATATAAGATTTATATTTTATATTTATTAATCCTATTAAAGTTCTTATCAAAAACTTTTTTGTGCGTAGTTTTTATTATTTCGTCTTTATGAACGTTTATTAATAACAGATTAAAACAATACATACAAAAAATAAAAATTCCGAAAAGGAAAAAACAAGAAGAAAAAGAGGCTTTCATATATACAAATAATTACTTAAAAGAATAAACAGCTTATATTATATACGGTCAAGTAGTTAAAGGAACCCGCTTTTTGAATTATGATTACTGTATATATTAAGAGTATTATAAAAATGACATAGCATCGCAAAAAATTTTAATTACATATTATAATTAACAAGAAAAAAGCCAGGAATTTGTAAATTTTCTCAAAGTTATAACTTGGGAAATAAATTGGAAAGTTTTAATTAAAATTAACGCTAAAGTGTAAGTTTAAATAAATAAAGTTAAAATTAAAAGAAATTGTTATATTTTAATAATAAATCAAAATACCTATATATAAAATATTATACTTTCTTCTGGTTATAATTTAATAAATAAATTATTTAATATTTATTGACTACATAATTTAAGCCTATGAAATATCAGCTTTTGCTGTAATAAAATAATAATTTAAAATATGGATTGTTATAGTACCAGAAATTATCATAAAATTGAATGTAACAATATAAATATATGGAAAACGTAACAGCTATAAGTTACAACTTTAAACTTGCAACATTTTATTAATTCACTTCAAACTAATTAAGAATGTGCAAAAAATACAAGAGCTATAAAATATTTTTTTAATAATATATAAAGTGATATAACTTAATAATGCATTAAATGTAAAATTATAGCTTTTGAAGCGTATTTAGAATGTTATATAACAATTAAAATTTCGTTATTTAAGTAACTGTAATTTTTAGTTTTTTTGTAGTTACTAACGAACTAACTACATGTAGTTTGTAGTTAGTTAGTAGCTTGACTAAAACTACAGTAGTTAGTTAGTAACTACAAAAAAACTAAAAACTACAAACTACATTACCAACCCTGTTATTACTTAATGCGATTTTTTAATCGATTATTAATAATAAGTTATTAGGGTATTAAAACTTAAAATAATTTTTTTACCATAATAACAAATAACGGTAACGTACCAGACAAGCTCGCGGCCTGTTTTTTGGCACCTTGCAACAACAAACTCAAATTACTTAACCACAACACATCAAATTGATTCCAATCAATCGTATTATCTTGCGTCGACCGTATCTACCAGGGTTGCAAATTAGTTATTAATAGTTTAACTACAAACTACAACTTGTAGTTTGTAATTAGTTAATGCCCTAACTAAAACTACTATAGTTAGTTAGTAACCTGACTAAAATTAACTACATATAATTAGTTAATAATTACAAAAAAACTACAAATTATAAATTTTTTTTTGGAAATACTAAATTATTATATATTTAATTTATTAAAAAATTTTAATTATAAAGCTAAAAGTTTAATATATATATATAACGAAGTTAATATAAATTTAATTAATTTATTTAATACATATATATATATATGTTACTATTATCGTTATTAAAGTTATTATTTAAAGGAATATATGTTAAAGCCGTTATTTTGCGTATTTATTTAACATCTATAAAATCGATATAATGTACGTTAAATTGTATATAATTAAAATTTAAATATTTAAAGATTTAAACCGTTTTATGTATATAAAATATGTATATTATTTTTATTAAACCTGGTGATATTTTTATTATCTTTTATTTTTTAAGGGCGATTCGGTTTTCGTTATTTCGTTATTTCGTTTTTATATACTATTGTTAAACTTTAAATTAATACGATATATAAATATATATAAATATAACGATTCGTACTTCGTTATATAAAAATAACATATTATATATTATGTTTTTGTAGGATCGAATATCCGTATTATATTTCAGCTTTTTTTAATTACCTTTTAACTAGTACAAATAATAATAAAGTTTTTAAATATATACTTATTAAATTTATTATTTATAAAAATAAATTATAAATTATAAAATTTTATTATATTTATATATTATAAAAATAATTAATAATATGATATTTATAAAAAAGAAGCAAATAAAGTACTTATTTAAATTTCGCTATTTTAATATAATATTATAGCAAATAATATAATAAATATTTAAATAAAAGATAATAAATCCGTAAAAGTTAAAAAACGGCATTAAAAGATTTAATATAATATAAAAGATAAACTAATTATAAAAACTTATTAACTAACTGCTTATAAGTTAAATTAAAAATACGTTAAAAGTTATAAAAGTTTTTAAAAATAAACTTTTATTATAACCTTTATAAAAACTAATTAACAGTAAATTATAATAAGATAATAAAAGGAAATAATAATTTTAAAGGAAATTTTTATTACTTTTAATTTTATTTAATAATGCTTTTTGCATTAAAAATACCTTAGTAAATTACGAATTAATTCTTATAAATGGGTATTTATAAATTAATATTATTAACTCCAATATTACAAAGCAACGATTTTTAATTAATTATTTCCAACCTTTTATTAAAATAACGTTTATAAATAAATAATTATATAACTAAATCGATTATTACATACTACACATTTAAATTAATTATTTTAAATTTATACTTATTAATTAAGAATTACACATTTTATATTATATATTATTACTTATAAATTAATAATATATAATTATTTATTATAAATCGTAAATTATAAATTATTAATATATATATTATTATTATAAATTATTTATTATAAATTATTTATTATAAAATAATTTAAATATATTTTTATTATTAATTAACATTTTATAATATAATTATGAAATTTTTTATTTATATAATTAACTTAACGTATTATACCATTAAACGGTCCAAACCATTAAACGGGCCATTTTTTAGCACTTCGCAATAACAAATTTAAATAACTTAACAATAATATATTACATTAATTTAAATTAATCGGATTTTTTTTCGCTAAACGTATTTACAACTTTTATATAAGTACGCGCATTATACCTAAGCTTGCCGCAGACGTTATACTTCCGTTTCTTGGTTTTAACCCTTTTACGACGACCTTTTCCAGTTATTATTAGCTGCATTTTTTTACTACCCTCTTCTTTTTGGGCTAAAAAAGCTTGTTCCTTTTATATAATAAGTATTCCTCCTTTTTGAAAACGTTTGTTTTTAATTTTGCGACGTTTACTTAAGATGTAATTCGTTTCGCGTAATTGGACGTCTTTTTCCCGGAGAAAAGTAGCTTTATGCAATAGTAACATATAACCTTTTGTTATAAGTTTAACCGATTGAAGTATTTTTGTTGGCGAACTACCCTGTTGGTTTTTAATTTTTTTTTGCAAATAACGCGATTGCCGCGTTATTTTTTTAATATTCTTAAGGGTTTTTGCGGGCGGGGAATAAATGGAACCGGTAAAGGTCAGCGGGGAAACGGTCGGTATAGGTATAACTGGAGGAACCTTTAATTCGGAAAGAACGTTATTAGGATCGAATGGAATAAAACCAGCTTTTGCAAATTTAAATTTGATATTATTGGACGTTATAATAACTTAAAACGCGTCGTAGAAGCCGGCAAGAAAATTTTCTTTAGTAATGTAGGTATAATAACGTCGCATTAGGTTTTCGATATAACGCAAATAAACGCGTTTTAAAATAGAAAAATAAGATATATTAAAAGGTTAAAACCGATACGAAAAATGCGCGGGTATATAAAACGTAATAATATTATTATTAGCGCAGTATTTTTTGAATTTTATCAAATAATGGTTTTCGTGGCCGTCGAAGATAAGGAAACGTTTCGAACCTTTCGTACGCGTCCGAATATATTTGTTAAAATGCTGGATTTATTCGAGATTTAATTCATTTATTGTCCAATTATTATTACTTAATGCGATTTTTTAATCGGTTGTTAACGGTAAGTTATCGCGGTATTAAAATTTAAGATAATTTTTTCCCGTTATAATAATAAATAGCGGTATAATTTAACTTTAAGAATTAATAACTTAAATAATTGTAACTTATTTTTTATTTTTTTATTACGTTTGTTTAAGTTTTTTACGTTTTTCGGTATTAGTAATTATTATACCCGTTATTATAAGAAGCTTTATTAAAAATCTAGTTTCGTCGAAATTGTAAATATTTTTTTTTGCAATACCGTACTTCGCGATTATAGCCCGAATAAGCTTAAACTATTTGCGAAATGATTTTGGATTTTCGGATAAGATCCGTTAATAATCGATTTTCCGATTTAAATGCGTTTGGAATTTTTTTTACCGTTTAACAAATCTCGACGCCCAGTTAATTCCAACGCGTTTTGTAACGCGTTAAGCAAGTAATAGATTTGCCATATTTTTAATATGCTAAAGCCGGATAGAAAACGTTTGCGTATTTAGGTTAAGGATTCGGTCGACAATCGATTTTTCTTCGGTTGCCGTCAATTTCTACAAGGAAGGGATAATATCGGTTCGGGCGTATTTACCGCGATATTAAGCTTTTAAGGTCGATAAAATAACTTTATATATAAAATTAAGTTTTGCATAATTAAATTTCGGGTTTCGTTTCTTAGCCTGAATAACTAAATTTATTTTCCCTTATTTAATAAGTCGTTCCATATTGTTGGTGTTAAGAAATGGGCAATTGAAGATAAGTAATTGGAATGTATGCAAAATTGGCCCGTTTAATAGTTTGGACCGTTCAATAATGTGGCACGTTATACTTTTTTTAATTTCCTTTAAAATTTTTTCTTTATTATCGTAAGTTAAACGGTACTTATATTAACAGTTTCTAATTTTATTATAATTACAATTATTGATTTATTTTAAGATATTATTATAACTTTTTATAATAACTTTTAATTTTTAGGAAATAAATATTTTTGTTTTTAAAAATATTATTTCGACTTTTAAAATTTTTAATATTAATCCGAATAAAATTAACAACGAAAATAAACTAGATTTTAAATTAAACTTAAATTACGAATTATCTGATTATATATTTAAAAAGGAATTATTTATACGGATTTTTTCATTTATCGAATCTAATAAACTTCGAAAAATAATTATTTTTTATATTTCGTAAGTTTTATTTTTTATATAATATATTTATTTTTTATAATATAAACTTAAATTTTAACTGCATTTATAAATTTATAGTTAACGTTAAATGTTTTTAAACTTCAAATTTTTAACGCTATTACGTATTTAAATATCCAATAATTATTTATAACGAAAAAACAAAAATTAAAGGAAAAAAATAAATTGCTTTATTATATATATTATATATTGTTTAATTAAATATTAAATTTAATATTATTAAAAAACGAAATTATTTCAGCGCCTAATTTTTCTTTTTTCGATTTAATTATACGAAAAAAAACTCGAAATAAAACTTTACGAAACGATAATAACTTTAACGAAAACAAAGCTTACAATAAAATATTAAACATTATTATTAATAATAACTTATTTTTAATATTTTAAATTCCGAATTTTTCCAAGATTTATGACATAATTTTAACCTGTATATTAAATTATTTATATATAATTTTTTTCAATTTTTTTTTTAAAAAGTTATATATAGAAATTTACCGATTATTAACCGAATAAAAATAAAAACTATATTCGAAAGTACCTATAAAACCGCTTTAATAACGTTTAATACTTAATTATAACTAAATGCTAATTCTTTGGGAAAATTTTCGATTATATTTAATATCTGGACTTCGAATTCGAATATATTATTTATAAACGTTATAATTTCGTTTATTAATCCCGAATTTAATCTAAGTTATAAATTAATCGGGTTCGAAAATTTCCAAACATATCATACGGCTATTAATATTTTCGATAAATTCGAAAATATATTAAAAAATTATCCCGTTTTAACGATAAAAACCGTTTTTAAGTATATTATATTTACTTATTTCAAAAACTTAAAATTAATTAATATTTAATATAACCCGAAATAACGCTCGAAATAACGATACTTTTCTTAATCGATTTTAAAACGTTTATTTATATCGATATCAAAAAAAATTTCTTAATAATATACGTTATATTACGCATATTATAAATATTATCGTTAATGATATATTAAAAAAATACGTATTAAATACCGAAATTAACGATTTTTTTTCGAATTATATAAATATTCAAATACTAAAAATACAGAACAACGAAAAAATTGCAAAAAAAAAAAAAAACCGAAAATCAAAAAAGTAAGTTAATTTATCTATTTTATCTATTTTTTAATTAAATTCCGAAAATTAAAACTTTAATCCAGATTTAATTAACAAAGTTCGTCGAATCGCCGTTTTAACAAAATATACCATTAATATTCGCCGAAATTTTTTAAAAGGAATAAATAAAGCAAAAAACGAAAACTTATTAGCAAAAAGCTACGGAAAAAAAATCATACCTATAAGTAAATTTAATTATTTAATACTTATATATATATATATTAGCCTTTAAATAAATAACGCAACCCGTTAAAATTTAACATATAATATAATTAAAAGGTTTCTTAAATTAAAAAAACCGTTATATTATATTTATCGAAATACGCAACATAACGAATTTGAGTAAATCTACCCGAATAATTTAAATTAATATAACTTATAAGAATTACTACGAATATTCGAAATTTTCGTTAAACCAATAATTTATTTACAAGTTAAAACCTATATTACTTTACCGCAAGGTACGTTATAATACATATATACACATATATATATATATATATAGTTATGTCGTTATTAATTACAAACTTTAAATTTCTTATTTATTTATCAAATTTGGAAAAACCTTATTACTTTAAAGCACGAATATCGCGATTAATTAAATGATAAAAACTTAATAATAAATTAAAAATTTAAAAATTTAAATAAATAAAAGTTAATTAACGCATAATAAATACCAATGATTCGAAGGTTAATTACAGCTATTAATAACGGCGGTATAAAATTAAATAAATACTTCCCAAAAAGGCTAAATAACGAATGGCTTAGAAAATATCGACCTTATTTATTTAGGATTATTTTAAATCCTATCCATAAAATCAGCCATTTCCAAGGCCCTGGATTATTAAATCATTATTTAACAATACAAAAAAACGTTATTACTTTGTTCCGAAAAAATATAACCGGTAAGTTAATTAATTATAAATATTAAATCGGATTTTAATAATTAATTATTAAAAAAGGTTAAATTAAAAAATGGCATTTTAAGGAATTTATCTTTTAACGAATCCGGAAATAACCCTAGCAACGATATATATATTTAATTCCAAACGCATCTCGACGAAAAATTAAATATGTATTTAAACGAAAGTTAATATCCCCGTAAAGTAAATAAATACATTAAATTAATTTTGTCGTTTTAATATAACTAACTTTAAATAAACAAACGTTTTATTATGGTAAAAAACTAGTCGACCTCGTTTTCCAATATTAACTATTATGGCTAAAAGATATTTAACTATTACCGCCACTTTCGCTTCCATTAAAAAGGTTTTTTCCATTTCTAGTAATATAATTATTAAAAACTAAAATACGATACAGCCAAAAACAATTAAGCAGTTAACTTTATTAAAAAGTTGGAAAATTATGGATATAAAGGTTTTAAAAATGCAATATAAGGAAAATACAGAAGCCGAAAAAATAGAAAAATAATACCAAACAAAGGGTTAACGATTTGGAGATATTACTCGAAAATAAAAAAATAAAACCCCATAATACATGGGATATATTTATATTATTATAAACGCTTTAATGTATTAGTAAATTTAAATTACAAGGCCACAATAAAATATTCAAAATAAAAATAACCCGATTTCTAAAACGGTTTAAAGTTTCATATAATACTTCCAATTTTTCAGTATAAGTAACTGTAATTTTTAGTTTTTTTGTAGTTACTAACTAACTAACTACATGTAATTTGTAGTTAATTAGTGGCCTAACTAGAACTACATTAGTTAATTAGTAGCCTGACTAAAACTACAATAGTTAGTTAGTAACTACAAAAAAACTAAAAACTACAAACTACATTAGCAATCCTGGTATCTACAGCTTCTGAATAAGTGCACGCATTATATCAAAGCTTGTTGCGGACGCCATATTGCCATTCCTTCCTGCCAACCCGCCCGCAACCGCCTAACTTCAGCAGCTGTTAGCAGCACTTCTTTGCTACGATCTTTCTGCTGGCTAAAAGACCTTGTTTATCCTATATAGCAAGTATTCCTCTTTCTGGAAACGTCTGTTTTAATCGTATAATTACGTAAATCTCGAGTTATTGCAAAATCAAGTCCGATACGCCCTGCTATACGTCCCGCGAAACGCCCCGCGAAACGCCCCGCACGGACCCCCCATTCCCCCTAACCCGCTCCCAACCCGTTCCTAACGCGTCCTATAACACGTTTTCCGACCTATATTTTCAACGTATTAAAACCGGACAAAAAATGCTCGCGTATTTGGGTTAAGGATTCGGTAAAAAATAGTTAGCTAATCGGTCGGCTTTGGGTCGTACGAAATGGGAGTGATATTAGCTTGGACGCGTTGGGGAATAGTCGGTCGTAGGCGGGTTGGAAGGAAAAAATGGCAACATGGCGTCCGCATCAAGTTTTGATATAATGCGTGCACTTATCCAGAAGCTTTAGAGATAGTTAGCAAAGAAGTATTCGATTGATTGGAATCAATTTGATGTGTTATGGTTAAGTTATTTGGGTTCGTTGTTGCGAAGTACCCAAAAACGGTCCGCGAGCTTGTTTGGGCCGCGAGCTTGTGTCGTACGTTATAGCTTGATTTTAAAAATTAACAGCTTAATAATTATAACCTATTTTTTATTACTTTATTGCATTTATTTAAATTTTCTACGTTTTTCTGTATTAGTAATTACTATATCCGTTATTATTAAAAACTTTATCAAAAATTTAATTTCGTCGAAATTATAAATATCCTTTTTTATAATACCGTATTTTATAATTATAACCGGAATAAGTTCGAACTATTTACGAAATGCTTTTAAATATTCGAATAAAAATAATTAATAATTTATTTTCACATTTAAACGTATTTAAAGTTTTTTTTGCCGTTTAATAAAATTTGACGCCCAATTAATTCTAACGCGTTTTGTAACGTGCTGGGCCGGTAATATATTGGCCATATTTTTAACATGCTAAAGCCGGACAAAAAATGTTCGCGTCTCTAGGTTAAGGATTTGGTCGACAATCGATTTTTCTTTGGTCGGCGTCAATTTTTGCAAAGGAAAATTAATATCGGCTCGGGCGCGTTTACCTTTAAAACGGTATGCTAAGGTAGAAAATAAAACTTTATAAATAAAACCAAGCTTCCTATAACTAAGATTCGGGTCTCGTTTCTTAGCCTAAATGGCTAGGTTTATTCTCGCTTTTTTTGTAAGGCGCTCCATATTGTAGTTGTTGAGAAATGGGCAATTGAAGATGGGTAGTTGGAATGTGTCAAAAAAGTGTTGCGCCTATATGTGTGTAGCGCTTATATGTGTAGGACGTTAAGTTTTTTGGTTTAAAAAAAAGGTGCAGTGAAAAAATGCAGCTAACAGCAGTTGGAAAGGATCGTCGCAAAAAGGTTAAAACTAAGGAACGGAAGTATGGCGTCTGCGGCAAGCTTGGACATAATGCGCGTACTCGTATAAAAGTTGTACATACGTCTAGCGAAAAAGAATCCGATTGATTTCAATCAATGCGATATGTTGTTGTTGAGTAATTTGAATTCGTTGTTGCGGAATGCCAAAAAGTGTCCCGTTTATTTCTGTGTCCCGCTCACTTGTGTGGAATGTTATATATTTAAATTTTTAACTTTAATAGCAATCTCCTTCTTACAGAATTTACCCTACCCGATATTCAGGGCCAGAAAATACGGAAATTTGTAATATTAAAACGGAGGTTTTCGATAAAGATATTCCCGTAAGTATATTTACTTTTTGAAAAAACGCTTTCTTGATAAATATATAGAATTGTTATTCTTTAAAAAGAAACTGTAAGCTTTGCCGTCGAACGTTTAAAAATCGAAAAGCGTTAAAAAAGCGTGAATATTGGTCAAACAAGCATGGAAAACATATATAATTAACTTATTTTTCCTAATTTGTTTTTATTATTTATACTAAAAGTTATCGATAAAAAGCTTTTAAGAATTAAATTTTTTTTATTATAATTACTGATATTGTTAAATGTTATTTATTGTAATTAATATATATATCGTGTTTTTTTACGAATGCCATTTTGTTTAGTTAATGTAATATCATATAACGTGCTATATTATTGAACGGCTTATACCATTAAACGGCTTAATTTTTTAACTATTCTAATTATTTAACTTTAATTGCTTATATCTTAACAACAACAACATAAAGCGGCTTACTAAAGATGCGAGAATAAACCTAACTGTTCAGGTTAAGAAACGAAACCCGAAACTTAATTATGCGAAACTTAGTTTTATATATAAAGTTAACTAAACAACCTTAAGGGCCCGATATGACGGTAAACGCGCCCGAGCCGATATTTTCCCTCCTAAACAGAAATTGACGCCGACCGAAAAAAAAATCTATTATCGACCGAATCTTCGATTTAAATACGTAAGCGTTTCCTGCCCGGCTTTAGTACGTTAAAAATATGGCTAATTTATTGCTTACCTAGCATATTGCAAAACGTGTTGGAATTAACTAGGCGTCGAGATTTGTTAAACGGCAACATAAGCTGCATTATAAAAAAGAATATTTACAACTTCGACGAAATTAGATTTTTGATAGGGTTTTTTATAACAATAGGCATAATAATTACCAATACCGAAAAACGTAAAAAACTTAAACAAACGTAATAAGGTAAAAAAAAATGGGTTATAATTATTTAGGTTATTAATTCCTAAAGTTGGGCTGTACCGTTATTTATTATTATAGCGGGAAAAAATTATTTTAGGTTTTAATACTGGGATAACCTAGCGCTAGCAACCGATTGGAAAATCGCATTAAATGATAATAGTTGGATAACAAATAAATTAGGTTTCGAATAAATCCAGTATTTTGATAATTATATTCGGACGCGTACGAAAGGTTCGAAACGTTTTTTTATTTTCGACAGCTCCGAAAGCTATTATTCGATAAAATTCGACAAATATTGCGCTAATAACAATATTATTACGCTTTATATACTCGCGCATTTTTTGCATCGGCTTTAAACTTTTGATATATTTTATTTTTTTGTTTTAAAACGCGTTTATTTGCGGCATATCGAAAACTTAATACGACGTTATTATACCTATATTACTAAAGAAAATTTTTTCGCCGGTTTTTACGACGCGTTTTAAGTTGCCATAACGTCCGATAATATCAAATCTGGATTTACGAAAGCTGATTTTGTTTTATTCGATCCTAATAACGTTTTTTCCGAATTAAAGGGTTTTCCAGTTATATTTACGCTAACTGTCTTTCTGCTAACCTTTGCCGGTTCCATTTATTCCTTACCTGCGAAAACCCCTAAAAATATTAAGAAAATAACGCGGTAAATACGTTATTTGCAAAAAAAGATTAAAAATTAACCGGGTAATTCGTTAATTAAAATAATTAAAATATTTAATTTTTTAACCAAAAATTATTTATTAATGTTATACGAAAATGTTTTTTTTCGGGAAAAAGCTACTTAATTACGCGAAACGAATTATATTTTAAGTAAACGTCGTAAAGCCAAAAATAAGGGTTTTTAAAAAGGAAAAATATTTATTATATAAAAGGGATAAACTTTTTTGGCTTAAAAAAATGTAGTAAACAAATACAGCTAATAGCAGCTGGAAGGGGTTGCCGTAAAAGGGTTGAAACTAAGGAACGGAATTGTGGCGTTTGCGGCAAGCCCGGGCATAATACGCGTATTTGTAACGAAGTTGTAGATACGTTTAGCGAAGAAGAATCCGATTGATTTGAATTAATGCGATATGTTGTTGTTGAGTTATTTGAATTTGTTGTTGCAAGGTGCCAAAAAATGAGTCGTTCAATGGTTTGAGCCGTTTAATGGTGTGATACGTTATATATATTTAAAGAAATTATAAGTTATTAGTTTTTTTTAAGTTACTAACTAACGTAATAAGTCCAAGTTAATTCCGGCCCCGGACTTGAACCTATAAGTTAATTCCACCCAACCGAATTATAACTTATAAGTTAGTAACTTAAAACGGACTCAAAACTAAGGAATTATTTCACAGCCCTGCTTTTCTGTAAAGCTGTATTTGGCAATAATAGCCCGAATATGCTCGAATTATTTGCGAAATATTTCTGGATCTTCTCATAAAACCCATTAATAATCGATTTTCCGATTTAAACGCGTTTAAAGTTCATGTTGCCGTCTAACAAAGTTCGACGCCCATTTAATTCCGACACGTCCCGTAACGCGTTAGGCAAGCAGTATATTTGCCATATCTTTAACGTACTGAAGCCGGACAGGAAACGCTTACGTATCTAGGTCCCGGATACGTTCGACAATCGATATTTTTTTGGTCGGCGTCAATTTTCCCGAATTGGGGGTAATATCGGCTCTGGCGTATCTATTATGATATCGGGCTTGTAAGGTCGTTTGGGCAACTTCATATATGGAACTAAGTTTCGCATAACTAAGTTTCGGGTCTCGTTTTTTAACCTAAACGGCTAGGTTTATTTTCGCTGTTTTTATAAGCCGCTCCATATTGTGGGTATTAAGAAATGGACAATTGAAGTTGGATAATTGGAATGTTGAAAAAAATGAGCCGTTCGCTTGTCTGAGCCGTTCGCTTATCTGAGACGCTAATACGAATTAATAATTAACTTCCTAATATTAAATTACTAATTAATTTATTAACACGGAATTGATAAGTAGCTTATTAATAGAGACTTAATCATTAACTTTTAAATATAAAGTTACTAATAAATTTATCAATAAAGATTTAAAAGTTAAGTTATCGATACGGAATTAATAATCACCTTATTAATAAGTTTAAAGCGCTTATTAATGTTTTTAAATTTGTTATATCCGTTAATATATATATATATCTTATCTTCTCTTTAAGGTTTCAGTTATTTTATATTTACCCAATAAACTGTTATAAAGTATTAATTAAGTACTTAGCTGTGCACTCGATTTACCATATAATAACTTTCGTAACCCTTTATATTTTTCTTCGTTTTTTATCTATTAAAACCCGAATAATGCCTATTATTTGCGGTAATCTTTACGCCGCTTTTATCCGCGAAACTAAAGCTGAAAACGACTTTAAATAATTAATTTTTCCGGTTTTGGAATTAGGCCCCCCTTAAACCGGTATTTTTATTTTTATGTTTATTTTTATATTTATTTTTATATTTATTTTGATAATTATTTTTTAACGTTAATTACTTAGGCCGAAAAGGAAAAATCTTTCCACGTTTTATATAATTATAAAACCGATATTTAAACATACGGATATACTATTTATAATGGTTTATTATGGCCACATATTCCGTAAAATCCATATAACCGAAACTTATAAAATTACAAAAAAACCTTTTAATAGAGAAATTCCGGTAACGTCCCACACAAGCTCGCGAGCCGTTTTTGTCAACATCTCAACTACCCAACTTCAATTGTTAATTTTTCAACACCAACAACATAGAGCGTCTTACAAGAGAATTTAAGATGAACTTAGCCATCTAGGCTAAAAAACAAAACTAAAAGTTAAGCTTTAAAAAGCTACATTTTATATATAAGGTTCCCGAATTTACTTTAAAAGCCCGATATCACGGTCGATACGCCCAAGCTAATATTATCTACCAATTGCGAAAATTAACGCCGACCGAAAAGAAATCCATTATCGAAAAGGTCCTTAACCTAAATGCGCAAACGTTTCCTGTGCGGCTTTAGTACGTTAAAGATATAGCCAATATACTACTGGCCCAGCCCGTTATAAAACTCGTAGGAATTAATTGGGCGTCGAAATTTGTTAAACGGCAAAAAAAAATTCCAAACGCGTTTAAATCGGAAGATCGATTATTAACGAATTTTATGCGAAAATCCAGAAATATTTCGCAGATAGTTTAAGCTTATTCGGGTTACAATTACAAAATGCGGTAACGTAGTACACAAGCGAGCTGGACACACAAGCGAGCTGGACACTTTTTCCAACAATCCAACCATCTTATTTCAATCACTTATTTCTCAACAACCATAATATGGAACGACTTACAAAAGCATCCAGAATGAACCTAGCCGTTTAGGCTAAAAGAAACAACCCGAAACTTAGTTACAGAAAGCTTAGTTCTATTTATGAAGTTCCACATTCCACCTTAAAGACGCGTTGCAACGGCAAACCTTCCCGCGTTAATACTATCCCCAATTCGCGAAAATTGACGCCGACCGAAAAGAAATCGATTGTCGACCGAATTCTCGACCTAGATACGCGAACGTTTCTTGTCCGGTTCCAGCACGTTAAAGATATGGCCAATTTACTGCTGGCCCAGCGCGTTGCAAGACGTATTGGAATTAACTGGACGTCGAACTTTGTTAGACGGCAAAAAAAACTTTAAACGCGTTTAAATCGGAAGATCGATTATCAACGGGTCCTATCCGAAAATCCAGAAACATTCCGCAAGTAATTCGAGCTTGTTCGGGCTATAATCGCGAAGTACGGCATTGCAAAAGAGGATATTTACAACTTCGACGAGATTGGATTTTTGATAAGGTTTCTTATGGCAACGGGTATGGTAGTTACCAGTACCGAAAGACGTGGAAAACCTAGACAAACGCAATAAGGGAATAAAAAATAGGTTACAGTTATCCAGGCTGTTAATTCCCAAGGTTAAACGGTACCGCCATTTGTTATTATAACGGGAAAAAATCATCTTGGGTCCTAGTACCGCGATAACCTACCGCCAGTAGCCGATTAAAAGATCGCATTAAGTAATAATAACTGGATAACAAATAAATTGGGTCTTGAATAAATCCAGCATTTTAATAAGCATACTCGAACGCGTACGAAAGGTTCGAAACGTCTCCATATCCTCGACGGCCACGAAAACCATTATTCGATGGAATTCGAAAAATACTGCGCCAATAACAATATTATCACGCTTTATATGCCCGCGCATTTTTCGTATCGGTTTTAACCTTTTAATATATCTTGTTTTTCTGTTTTAAAACGCGCTTATTTGCAGTACATCGAAAACTTAATGCGACGCCATTATACTTACATTGCCAAAGAAGATTTCCTCGCCGGCTTCTACGACGCGTTCCAAGCTACCATAACGTCCAGCAATATCAAATCTGGATTTGCAAAAGCTGGTTTTGTTCCATTCGATCCCAATAACGTTCTTTCCGAATTAGAGGTTTTTTTAGTTATGCCTACGCCGACCGTCTCCCCGTTGACCTCTGCCAGTTCCATTTATTCCCCGCCCGCAAAGATCCCTAAAAATATCAAGGAAGTAACGCGGCAATCACGTTATTTGCAGAAAAAGATTAGAAACTAACCGGGTAATTCGTCAACTAAAATAACTAAATCGTTTAATCTTTTAACCAAAAGTTACTTATTAATTTTGCACGAAAATGTTCTTTTTCGGGAAAAAGCTGCCTAATTGCGCAAAACGAACTACATTTTAAGCAAACGTCGCAAAACCAAAAACAAACGTTTTTAAAAAAAAAGGAATACTTACTATACAAAAGGAACAAGTTTTTCTAACTCAAAAAGAAAGGGGTAATAAACAAATGCAACCAACAGTAGCTGAAAAGGGTCGTCGTAAAAGGGTTAAAACCAAGGGACGGAAGTATGGCGTCTGCGGCAAGCCTGGACATAATGCGCGTACTTGTATAGAAGTTGTAAATACGTCCAACGAAGAAGAATCCGATTAATTTGAATCAATGCGATATATTGTTGTTGAGTTATTTGAATTTGTTGTTGCAGAGTGCCAAAAAGTGTCCAGCTCGCTTGTGTGTCCAGCTCGCTTGTGTACTACGTTATCGTAAAAAAGGATATTTACAACTTTAACGAGACTAGGTTTTTAATAAGGTTTTTTATAATAACGAGCATAATAGTTACTAATACCGAAAAACGTAAAAAACTTAAATAAACGTAATAAAGGAATAAAAAATAAATTATAATTATTTAAATTATTAATTCCTAAAGTTAAGTTATATTATTATTTGTTATTATAACGGAAAATTTTTTTTAAGTTTTAATATTACGATAACTTACCGTTAATAACCGATTAAAAAATCGCATTAAGTAAAAATAATTAAATAATAAATAAATTAAATTTCGAATAGATCCAGCATTTTAATAAGCATATTCGGACGCGTATAAAAAGTTCGAAACGGTTTTTTATCTTCGACAGCTATAAAAGTTACCTTTTGATAAAATTCGAAAAATACTGAGCTAATAATAATATTATTACGTTTTATATACCCGCGCATTTTTCGTATCGGCTTTAACGTTTTAATGTATTTTGTTTTTCTATTTTAAAACGCGTTTATTTGCGGTATATCGAAAACCTAATACGACGTTATTATACCTATATTGCCAAAAAAGATTTTCTCGCCGGCTTTTACGACGCGTTCCAAATTACCATAACGTCCGATAACATTAAATCTAGATTTGCGAAAGCTGGTTTTGTTTTATTCTATCCTAATAACGTTTTTTCCGAATTAAAGGTTCCTTTAGTTGTACCTACGCCGACCGTTTCTCCATTAACTTCCGCCGGTTTTATTTTACCTCCCGTAAAATCCTTTAAAAATACCCGTAATATAATAAAATAAGGACGATATTTATAAAGGAAAATTAAAAATTATTAAGGTAATTCGTTAACAAAAATATTTAAGTCGGTTAATTTTATTAATAAAAGTTATATATTATTATTATTTAAAACCGTTTTTCTGCGGGAAAAAAACGTTTAATTACGCGAAACGAATTATATCTTAAGTAAACGTAACAGAATTAAAAATAAACGTTTTTAAAAAGAAAAACTATTTATTATATAAAAAGGATAAGCTTTTCTGGCCTAAAAAGAAAAAGGTGGGAAAAAAATATAATTAACAATAGCTGGAAAGGGTCGTCGCAAAAGGGTTAAGACCAAAGAACGGAAATATGGCGTTTGCGGCAAGCCTGGATATAATACGCGTACTTGTGTAGAAGTTGTAAATACGTTTAGCGAAAAAGAATCCGATTGATTTGAATTAATGCGATATGTTGTTGTTAAGTTATTTGAATTTGTTGTGGCAAGGTGCCAAAAAACGGCTCGCGAGCTTGTGTGGCTTGCGAGCTTGTGTGGGACGTTAACTACTTCTTTTTTCAAAAAAAAAAAGGGTATTAACAAATTATTAAAACTCTTATCCTTCAAGGAAAACATGTAACTGCTGCTGCCGAAAGTTTAAAAGTCGAAAAGCGTTAAAAGCAACCTCAATACTGGCTAAATAAACCTAGAAAAAATGTATAATTAACTTTAGTTTTCTTTATATCAAAGTTATTTGTGATAATTAAAGTTAAGCATAAAACAACGTTTATATCATAAAACCTTTAATAATTAAATTCGAATGTACATTTCTTAAGGATTAAACTTATTTATTTACGTACATTAAACGTGCTTTTATACCAAACTGGGCCTTAAACCATTTGTCGGCTATTAATCAAGGAGCTATCAAAATGTAACGAACCTGTTATACGACCTTCTGGAGGTATAAGCAGTATCCGAAAAAGGTTCTTCATTTGCAGGTAACAATAGGGCGAAAATTGATTCAGTAATTTATTCGTTTAAGAAATTTTAGGTTTTCCCCTTAATTGCAAAACGTTGCCTTTGATTAAAGACTTAAATTGATAGTTAAGGAGCGAAACTATCTAGGTGTTATCTACATAAGAAATTGTGGGTTTATATATATCCTTCCTATTCTGCAGCTGATAGATATGTTTAGATATGTTCCATATCCATCAAATCCAAGCATATCCTCCTGTACTGGTTATGGATGGATGTATTCTACATCCATCATTTCCAAGCACAACCAGGCACACAAGGTCTTTAGCGGAGATTTGTCCGTTGCGCCTAAGCTCCTTGGAGTTATTTCGACAATTGTCTTGGCATATTTTTTCTCCACATTAGTTGGACGTAATAATAAGTTTAACGATAATTTGGAATCTTTATTTAGGAATGCTGCCGATAATATATTCGATATATGGCCCGAAGGCTTTGAGTTCCCGGTTAAGCATATTAAATATGCTAATAATGCCCTGGATAAATAACCTTAAAAACGGGAAACAAAATCTTAAACCAAAAACCAACCGGAACTATTATTAAAATTATCCGTAACATAGTGTAACTTAAGGCCTTATCGTAATTAAATTAATTTCGTATTAAGTAAATAATATTCGATTATCTTAAAGCATAAACGTTTTTAACGGAAAAAGCATATTATGCGTAATCGATTCCAAATACCAGGTTTATGTTATAAAGTTATATTAATATAAGGGAAAACTGGAAAACTGGTAACTACTTTACGTTTTGGCATTAAATCGAACGTATATTAATTAGGAAAATTTTACGATTATTAATAATCTTTAAACTTAATAATATCCTTAGAAACTTATATTATAAATCGGATTTCGTCTTAAGGAAAAGTATCGTTTTTATATAAGTATTAAATATTAACAGTACCGTTCGGGATTTGTTTGATAACAACGCCCGATAAAACAAAATTTACGCTATGGCGGATTATACCGGCCTTACAAACTATTAAATTGCTAAGCTAGTTACCGACTTTCCATTAATTACGGTTCTTATAATTTAACGAAAGAAAATATAAACCGAATATCCTATAAACGATACGAAAAAAGGGTTATAAATTTATGGACCGGGCCCACTAACAAAACAGTACATATTACATAACCGTTTTATGGATGTTATAATTCACGGGATTATGCGGTCGATAAATGTATAATTACATATAGGAACGCGGCGAAAAATGTTTATACGCGCTCCTTAAATATTCGCCATTATTATAGGGTCCGAATAAAAATTTCCAAAAAAGATTTAAGCCCGGATACTGCGTTTAAAATGAAAATACTTTTTAAGTTCCGATAATATGGAAAAGCTTATTAATATACACGTTATAATAAGACGCGAAAAAGGGCAGAATTAAAAGAAAAGGTTTCAGAAACTACGTAAAAACGTGAACTAGTAAATCAGTTTTACGAGAAATATATAAGTTAATACTTATAAGTATATAAAGTTATTAATATGTCGGTTTATTGTAAGACGAAAATTTTCTATAACATTAATACTAGTAAAAAGTATAAAGGCGACGTACTTAGTTAAAACGCTGTAATATTTTAATTTATATTACTATTAAAATTAAAATAAAATCTCTATATCGGTTACGACAATATCTAAAAACAAATAAAGGGTAAAAATTATATTACTATTTCGTTTTCGACTGACGAATTCTTACTTTACTTATTTAACAACGCCGAGGAAAATAACAGATTATCTTAATTAGGATTATTTACCAAGTTATATATAATTTGACCTATAAAATTATAATCCTTTTCCGTATGTAAAATACCATAACGTATCAGACAAGCGAGCGAGCCAAGTTTCTCAAGTTTGCAACCTTCCAACTTCAAATACTAATTTCTCCACACTACAACATGGAACGCCTTACAAAAGAAGCCAGGATGAACTTAGCCATTTAAGCTAAAAGACGAAACCAGAAACTTAGCTTCAGGAAGCTCCATTCTATATATAATGTCCCCGAATTTACTTTAAAAGCCCGATACTCCGGTCGACGCGCCCGAACCGATATTGCCCCTAATTCGCGAAGATTGACGCCGACCGAAAAGAAATCCATTATCGACCTAATCCTTAACCTAGATACACGAACGTTTCCTATCCGGCTTCAGCACGTTGAAAATATGGCGAATTTATTGCTTGCCTAACGCGCTGCAACATCCGTTAAAGTTAAATGGGCGTCAAACTTTGTTAGACGGCAATAACAACTTTAAACGCGTTTAAATCGGAAGATCGATTATTAACGGATTTTATACGAAAATCTAGAAACGCTTCGTAAGTAGTTCGAATTTGTTCGGGTTACTATCGCAAAATACGGTATTATAAAAGAGGATATTTATAACTTCGACAAGACTGAATTTTTAATAAGGCTTTTTATGGTAACGGATAACGTCCTACACAAGCTTCCCGGCCACACAAGCTCACCGGCCACTTTTTGGCACCTTGGAACAACAAATTCAAATAACTCAACAACAACATATCGCATTAATTCAAATTAATCGGATTCTTCTTCGCTAGACGTATCTACAACTTTTATACAAGTACGCGCATTATGCCCAGGCTTGCCGCAAACGCCACACTTCCGTTCCTTAATCTTAACCCTTTTACGACGATTGCCTCCAGCAGTTATTGGTTGCATTTTTTTACCACCCCCTTCTTTTTAAGCCAAAAAAGCTTATTCCTTTTATATAATAAATATTCTTCCTTTTTAAAAACGTTTATTTTTGGTCCTGCGACGTTTGCTTAAAATGTGGTTCGTTTTACGTAATTAGGTAACTTTTTCCCGAAAAAGAATATTTTTATATAATATTAATAAATAACTTTTAATTAAAAAATTAAACGATTTAGTTATTTTAGTTAACGAATTACCTTATTAATTTCCAATCTTTTTTTGCAAATAACGTGCTTACCGCGTTACTTTTTTGATATTTTTAGGGGTTTTCGCAGGGGGTAAAATAGAACCGGCGGGGGTTAGCGGGGAGACGGTCGGCGTAGGCACAATTAGAGGAATTTCCAATTCGGAAAGAACGTTATTGGGATCGAATGGAACAAGACCAGCTTTCGCAAATCCAGATTTGATGTTATCGGACGTTATGGCAGCTTGGAACGTATCGTAAAAGCCGGCGAGGAAATTTTTTTTTGGCAATATAGGTATAATAGCGTCGTATTAAGTTTTCGATATACCGCAAACAAGCGCGTTTTAAAATAAAAAAGTAAGATATATTAAAAGGTTAAAGCCGATGCGAAAAATGCGCGGGCATATAAAGCGTAATAATGTTGTTATTGGCGCAGTATTTTTCGAATTTTATCAAATAATGGCTTTTATGGCCGTCGAGGATAAGGAAACGTTTCAAACCTTTCGTACGCGTCCGAGTATGCTTGTTAAAATGCTGGATTTATTCGAAATTTAATTTATTTGTTATTTAATTATTATTATTTAATACCATTTTTTAATCGGCTGCTGGCAGTAAGTTATTGCGGTATTAAGATTTAAGATAATTTTTTCCCGTTATAATAACAAATAACGGTATAATCCAATTTTAGGAATTAATATCTTGGATAACTATAACTTATTTTTTATTCCTTTATTACGCTTATTTAAATTTTTTACGTTTTTCGGCATTAGTAATTACTATGCCCGTTGTTATAAAAAGCCTTATCAAAAATTTAGTCTCGTCGAAGTTGTAAATATCCTCTTTTGCGATACCGTATTTCGCGATTGTAGCCCGAATAAGCTCGAACCATTTGCGAAACGTTTCTGGATTTTCGTATAGGACTTGCTGATAATCGATCTTCCGATTTAAACGCGTTTGGAATTTTTTTTGCCGTTTAATAAAGTTCGACGCCCAGTTAACTTTAACGCGCCTTGTAACGCGTTAGGTAAGTAACAGATTCGCCATATTTTCAACGTATTAAAGCCGGACAGAAAACGTTTGCATATCGAAATTAAGAATACGGTCGACAATAGATTACTTTTTTGTTAGCTTTAATTTTCGCGAATTAAGGATAATGTCGGCTCGGAAAGGTTTATTTTGCATTCGATCTTTTAAAGTAGATGAAGGGATTTTATATATAAAACTTAGCCGTTCAAAACTAAGTTTCGGATCTCGTTTTTTAGCTTGAATAGCTAGGTTCATTCTGGCTTCTTTTGTAAGGCGTTCCATATTGTTGGTATTAAGATATGGGCAATTGAAGATAGGTGGTGAGAATAGCTAAAAAAGTGGCCGGTGAGCTTGTGTGGGACGTTATGATAATTACTAATGCTGAAAAATATAAAAAACCTAGATAAACGTAATAAAGTAATAAAAAATAGGTTATAGTTATTTAAGCTCTTAATTTCCAAAGTTGAACTATGCCGTTATTTATTATTATAACGGGAAAAAATTATTTTAAGTCCTAATACCGCGATAACCTATTATTAACAGCCGATTAAAAAATCGTATTAAATAAAAATGGCTAGATAATAAATAAATTAAGTTGAATAAATCCAGTATTTTAATAAATATATTCGGACGCGTATAAAAGGTTCGAAACGTTTCCTTATCCTCGACGGCTATAAAAGCCATTATTTAATGAAATTCGAAAAATACTGCGCCAGTAACAACATTATTACGTTTTATATGTTCGCGCATTTTTCGTATCGGTTTTAACCTTTTAATATATCTTATTTTTCTGTTTTAAAACGTATTTATTCGCGTTATATCGAAAACCTAATGCGACGCCATTATATCCATATTACCAAAGAAGATTTTTTTCGCCGGCTTTTACGACGCGTTCCAAATTGCCATAACGTCCAGCAATATCAAATCTGGATTTGCAAAAGCTGGTTTTGTTCCATTCGATCTTAATAACGTTTTTTCCGAATTGGAGGTTTCTCCAGTTGTGCTTACGCCGACCGTCTCCCCGCTAACCCCCGCCGGTTCTATTTATTTCCTGCCTGCGAAAACCTTTAGAAATATTAAAAAAGTAACGCGGTAATCGCATTATTTGCAAAAGAAAATTAAAAATTAATAAGGTAACTCGTTAAATAAAATAACTAAATCGGTTTATCTTTTAATTAAAAGTTACTTATTAATTTTGTACGAAAATATTTTTTTTCAGAAAAAAGTTGCTTAATTACGTTAAACGAATCATATTTTAAGCAAACGTTGCAGGATTAAAAATAAACGTTTTCAAAAAGGAAAAATACTTATTATATAAGAAGGATAAGTTTTTTTGGTTCAAAAAGAAGGGGGTGGTAAAAAAGTGCAGCTAACAGTAGCTGGAAAAGGTCGTCGCAAGAGGGTTAAGACCAAGGAACGGAAGTGTAGCGTTTGTGGCAAGCCTGGACATAATGCGCGTACTTGTGACGAAGTTGTAGATACGTCTAGCGAAGAAGAATCCGATTGATTTGAATCAATGCAATGTGTTGTTGTTGAGTTATTTGAATTTGTTGTTGGGAGGTGCCAAAAAACGGCTCGCTCGCTTGTCTGGATCGCTCGCTTGTCTGGCTCGCTCGCTTGTCTGATACGTTAATCCAGGGTTGCAAATTAGTTACTAATAGTTTAACTACAAACTACAAGTTGTAGTTTGTAGTTAGTTAATGCCCTGACTAAAACTACTGTAGTTAGTTAGTGCTTTGACTAAAACTAACTACATGTAGTTAGTTAGTAACTACAAAAAAAAATTACACATATTTTTTGGGAATATTAAATAATTAAATATTTAATTTATAAAACAAAATTAATTACTAAGCTACTAATTTATTATATATATAACGAAGTTGATATAAAATTAATGCGTTCATTTAATATATACATATATATATAATATAATTAAAACGTTTTTTGAATTGAAAGAACCTTTAAATTATATTTATCGAAATACGTAATATGTATATATAACATTTATATTTTATATTTATTAATCCTACTGATATTTTTATGAGTTTTCTTTTTATACGTATATTTAGTTATTGCCCCTTTTCGTATTTAATAACAGTTATTAGCTGCAAATTAAATTAATATATCGGGAAGATCCAAATTTTGAAAAAAGAAAATCTTAAAAAAGAAAAGCTTTATTACATATTAATAATTGTTTAAAAATAAATAGTTTATATCATATACGGTAAGGTTTCTATATAAGCCCTTCCTAATTATAAGTCCTATATAATTAAAAAGGTATTAGTAAAATGCTACAGAAACGAAAAAAAAATTAATTAGGAAGTATAATTAACAGGTATAAAGTTTAAAATTTTTTAATTTTTTAAAAGTTATAACTTAAGAAATAAAATTCGTTAATTTTACTTAAACTTAACCTGAAACGTTAAAAAGTTTAAGTTTAAGGTAATAATTTAAACTTTAAAGAAATATAATTAAAATGTAAAATCGTTTGCTATAATTTTATAGTAAGCTATAACAATACTTTTACACCAATTATTCGATTTCTTTAGCGTTATATCCTAACAAACGAATTGTTTAATATTTATTGAAAACATAATTCAAGTCATTATAAAAAGTCTATGCTTTACGGAGATAATAATTGAAAATTTGAATTTTTATGAAACCAGTCAAATAAAAGGGAATATAACGATATAAAAATGGGAAACGTAACAGCTGCATGTAACATTTCGAAACTTGAAACACTTTATTAATTAATTTTAAATTAATCAAGAATATGCAGGAATTACGAAAAAAACAAAAGTATTATTGTAATAAAATATAACGTGCCCATTCCATTGAGCGCAACATACCAATGAGCGCAACACTTTTTGGCACTTTGTAGCAACAAAATCAAATAACTTAACAATAACAAATCGCATTAATTCAAATCAATCGGATTTTTCTTCGCTAGACGTATTTACAACTTTTACAGAAGTACGCGCATTATGTCCAGGCTTGCCGCAGACGCTATATTTCCGTTCCTTGGTTTTAACCTTTTTGCAATAACCCTTTTTAACCGCTGTTGGCTGCATTTTTTTACCACCCCCTTGGGCCAAAAAAGCTTGTCCCTTTTGTATAGTAAGTGTTCCCCCTTTTTTTTTTTTTTTTTTTGAAAACATTTATTTTTAATCCTGCGACGTTTGTGTAAAATATGGTTCGTTTTCCGTAATTAAGTAGCTTTTTTCCGAAGAACAATATTTTCGTACAGAATTAATAAATAACTTTTGGTTAAGAGATAAATCGATCTAGTTATTCTAGTTGACGAGCTACTTTGTTGGTTTCCAATTTTTATTTTTTTATTTTTTATTTTTATTTATTTTTATTTTTGCAAATAATGTGCTACATAAGCGAACGGCTTACATAAGCGAGCGGCTCATTTCTCAGCACCTTGCAACAACACACTCAAATTACTTAACTACAAGATTTCAAATCAATTCCAATCAATTAAATACGTCTTTGCTAACCATATTTATAGCTTCCTTCCAAGCATGCGCATTATATTAAGGCCTGTGGCGAACGCCGTATTGCCATTCCCTTTCCCCAACCCGCCTGCGACCGACCGACCTTTAACGCGTTCTAGCTAATATTACTCCCATTTCGCAAGAACTAAAGCCGAACGTCGAAAACCCGATTATTAATCGAATCCTTAACCTATATACGCGAGTATTTCCTATCCGGCTTTAGTACGTTGAAGATATATCGGGAAACGTATTGTAAGACGTGTTGGAAAGCGCGTTGGAAGCGCGTTGGGGGGCATGGGGGGTCCGTGCGGGGCATTTCGCGGGGCGTGTAGCAGGGCGTGTAGTAGGTCGTATGGCAGGGCGTGTCGGGCTTAATTTGGCAACAACTCGATACCTACGCGATTACACCATTAAAACAAACGTTTCCCAGAAAGATAAATATTTGCTATATAAGATGAACAAGTTCTTTAAGCCAGCAGAAAGGTCGTAGCAAAAAATTGCTGCCAACAGCTACTGAAGATGGTCGGTCGCAAATAGGTTAAAAGGAAGGAATGGCAATACGGCGTCCGCAACATGGCTTCATATAATGCGCATGCTTGGAAGGAAGCTGTAGATACAGTTAGCAAAGACGTATTTAATTGATTGGAATTGATTTGAAGTGTTGTAGTTGAGTAATTGGAGTATGTTGTTGCAAGGTGCTGAGAAATGAGCCGTTCGCTTGTGTGAGCCGTTCGCTTGTGTAGTACGTTAACGTAATTACCCGGTTATCTTTTTGATATTTTTAGGGGTTTTTGCGGCCTGGGAACGAATGGAACCGGCGGAGGTTAACGGGGAGACGGTCGGCGTAAGCATAATTGGAAGAATTTCCAATTCGGAAAGAACTTTATTAGAATTAAATGGAATAAGATTAACTTTCGCGAATTTAGATTTGATGTTATCGGACGTTATGGCCGCTTAGAACGCGTTATAAAAGTCGGCAAAAAGATATTTTTGGTAATATAGGTATAATAGCGTTCTATTAAGTTTTCGATGTACCGCGAATAAACGCGTTTCAAAAAAAAAAATATATATATATATATAAGATATATTAAAAGGTTAAAGCCGATACGAAAAATGCGCAGGTATATAAACCGTAATAATGTTATTATTAGCGCAATATTTTTCGAATTTTATTGAATAAAAGCTTACGTAACCGTCTAGGATAAGAAACCGTTTTAAACTTTTCTTACGCGTCCGAATATATTTGTTAAATACTGGATTTAGTCGAAACTTAATTTATTTGTTGTTTAATTATTATTACTTAATACGATATTTTAATCGGCAGCTGGTAATAGGTTATTGCGGTATTAGGACTTAAGATAATTTTTTTCCCGCCATAATAATAAATGGCGGCATAACCCAACTTTGGAAATTAATAACTTAAATATCTATAACTTATTTTTTATATTTTTTATTACGTTTATTTCAGTTTTTACATTTGGCCGCATTAGTAATTATTATGCCCGTTATTATAAAAAACCTTATTAAAAATTCAGTTTCGTCGAAGTTGTAAATATCCCTTTTTCCAATACCGTATTTTGCGATAATAGCCTAAATAAGTTCGAACTACTTCCGAAACGTTTTTAAAGTTTCGGCTAAAATCCGTTAATAGTCGATTTTCCGATTTCAATGTGTTTAAAGTTTTTTTTACCGTTTAACAAATTTCGACGCTTAATTAATTTTAATACGTTCTGTAACGCGTTAGGTAAGTAATAAATTGGCCATATTTTTAACGTGCCAAAGCCGGATAGGAAACGTTCGCGCAGGGTTGCCAATATAGTTTGTAGTTTTTAGCTTTTTTGTAGTTACTAACTAACTACTGCAGTTTTAGTCGAGCTACTAACTAATTAATGTAATTTTAGCCAGGCCACTAACTAACTACAAACTACACATATAATTAGTTAGTTAATAACTACGAAAAAACCAAAAATTACAATTACTCTAAATAGGAAAATTTTAATTATTATATAATATTTTAAATACGCCTTAAAACCTGTATTTTTATATTCAGCGCGTTTTTAAATTATATTACTTTATATATTTTTACGAATTTATTTTTTAGCTGTTATATATATTGCACTTTCTTAATTAATTTGAAGTTGATTAATAGAATGTTGCAAGTTTAACGTTATAACTTATAGCTGTTATGTTTTCTATATATTTATATTGTTACATTCACTTTTATGATAGTTTCTGTTTCTGTAATTATCTATATTTTAAATTATTAATTTATTACGGCAAAAGCTGATATGTTATATATTTAAAGTCTAGGGTTATAAATGTTAAATTACTTATTTGTTAAATTATAACTATAGGAAATTGGAATAACGTGCCACACCACCGAACGGGACACTTTCTTCAATATCCAAACCATCTAACTTCAATTACTGATTTCTCAACAACCATAATATGGAGCGCCTTACAAAACAAGCGAAAATGAACCTAGCCATCCAGGCTAAAAAACGAAATCTTAAACTTAATTACAAAAAGCTTAGTTTTATTTATAAATTCCTACATTTTACCTTAAAAGCGTAATCGAATAATAGATGCGTCCGAGCCGATATTATTCCCAATTCGCGAAAATTGACGGCGACCGAAGAAAATTCCATTGTCGACCGTATCCTCGACCTAAATATGCGAACGTTTTTTATCCGGCTTTAATACGTTAAAGATATGGCTAATATATTGCTGGCCTAACGCGTTACAGGACGCATTGGTATCAACTGGGCGTCGAGATTTGTTAAACGGTAAAAAACGTTCTAGATACGTCTAAATCGAAAGATCGATTATTAACGGATCTTATCCGAAAATCTAAAAGCATTTCGCAAATGGTTCGAACTTATTCGGGCTACAATCGCGAAATACGGTATCGCAAAAAAGGATATCTATAACTTCGACGAGATTGGATTTTTAATAAAGCTTCTTATAGCAACGGGTATAATAATTACCAATACCGAAAAACGTAAAAAATCTAAATAAACGTAACAAAGGAATAAAAAATAAGTTATAGTTATCTAAGCTATTAATTTCCAAGGTTAGGCTATACCGCCATTTATTATCATAACGGGAAAAATCACCTTAAATCCTGGTACCGCGATAACCTATTACTAGCAGCCGATTAGAAAATCGCATTAAGTAATAATAACTAAACAACAAATAAATTAGGTCTCGAATAGATCCAGCATTTTAATAAGCATATTCGGACGCGTACGAAAAATTCCAAACGTTTTTATCCTCGACGGCCACGAAAAGCACCATTGGATAAAATTCGAAAAATACTACAATAACAACATTATTACGCTTTATATACCCGCGCATTTTTCGCATCGGCTTTAACCTTTTAATGTATCTTGTTTTTCTGTTTTAAAACGCGCTTATTCGCAGTATATCGAAAACTGAATACGACGCCATCATAATTACATTACCAAAGAAAATTTCCTCGCCGGCTTTTACGACGCGTTCTAAGCTGCCGTAACGTCCGATAATATCAAAGCTAGATTCGCAAAAGTTAGGCTTATTCCATTCGATCCCAATAACGTTCTTTCCGAATTGGAGGTTCCTTTAATTGTGCCTACGCCGACCGTCTCCCCGCTAACCTTTACCGGTTCCATTCGTTCCCCGCCCGCGAAAACCCCTAGGAATATCAAGGAAGTAACAAGGTAAGGACGTTATTTGGAAAGAAAAATTGGAAACCAGTAAAGTAATTCGTTCAAAAAGAAAATAGCTAAATCTTAACCAAAAGTAACCTATTACTTCTGTACGAAAATGTTCTTCTTCGGGAAAAAGCTGCCTAATTACGCGAAACAAACCACATCTTAAGTAAACTTAACAGAACCAAAAACAAACGTCTTTAAAAAGGAGGAAAACTTACCATACAAAAAAAAAAAAGCTTTTTTGACCCAAAAAGAAGGGGGTAATAAAAAATACAGCCAACAGCAGTTGGAGGGGGTCGTCGTAAAAGGGTTAAAACCAAGGAACGGAAATGTAACGTCTGCGGCAAGCCTGGGCATAATGCGCGTATTCGTAACGAAGTTGTAAATACGTCCAGCGAAGAAGAATTTGATTGATTTTAATCAATGCGATATGTTGTTGTTGAGCTATTTAAATTTGTTGTTGCAAGGTGCCAAAAAGTGTCCCGTTCGGTGGTGTGACACGTTATTTTATATATAAGTATTTTAATTTTTGTTTACAATTTAGCAATTAACTTTAAATTTAACTGTATTTATTTCAACTTACACTTTAGCGTTAATTTTAATTTAAATGCCCCAATTTATTTTGTAAGTCATAACTTTGAGAACATTTACAACATTTTAGCTTTTTTCTTATTAATTATAATACGTAATTAAATTTTTTTGCGATACTCTATCATTTATATAATAGCCTTAATATAATATAGTAATCATAATTTAAAAAAGTTGGGTTCCTATAACTATCTAACCATATATAGTACAAGCTGTTTATTCCTTTAAGTAATTATTTGCACATATTAAGGCTTCTTTTTTCTTTTTCTTTTTTTACTTTTCGGAATCTTTATTTTCTTTACGTATACCTTTAATCTGTTGTTAATAAACGTAAACAAAAACGAAATAATAAACATTAGGCACCGAAAAAACATTGATAAGAAGTTTAATAGGATTAATAAATATAAAATATAAATCAGATATATACGCATATATTACGTTAAAACTTAAAATCTTTGAATTACTATAAGTCGTATTGTAATATACTTTATTATATGCGTTATAAATAAATATAAAAATACTTATAATAAAACCTTTCACTTATTTAATACCCTATAATAAAAATCTTTTTTTATATAAAATATTTAGTAACCGGATATAATTAACCGTATTAAAGGTACCGGCGATATCAAACTATAATAACGATGCTATACCGCCGTTACATTAAATTATATATACCCTTTTAACTAATATTTTTACTGCGAGTTCGGTCGATTTATATTTTTTATTTCCTATTTACGTTTCCGGAAAAAGGCGCTATTTTTCCGCCGTTTAAATAATACGGTTATATAATACGTTTTCGATTATTTTGCTCATAGCGTTAAGGAAAGTAATTAATTTATATATTTCCGTTATTTATTTTTGCTTTAGCAATTTTGCGGGCTTAAGTAACACCGTTATTATAACATTATGGAAACGTTTCGGAATATATCCAAATACGAACGATTATTCCGCCAAAACGGTTAAAAATACGGTATAAAGGTTGTTTATTAAAGCTTAAAAATCCGGTAAGCAATAAATCTTTTTCTGTAACTTTTTATAACTCAATTTCTTTAATTATACCTTTTATTTTAGCTGGGTCGACGCTTTTACGTACTAGAAACGCACCGGTCTACGTTAAACTTTCGTAATTGTATCTTTCCGGAATATCCAAAAAGTTTATTTTTATTATCAAGAAAAAGTTAATCCTTAATAGTTCTGCTTTATTCCTATATAATCGTACCGTTAACGCCTCATTAACGTTTTTCATTGAAGTCGGTAACGTATTAAACTATTTAAAAGCGAAATTTATAATCTTTATTTCCCGTTTTAATTCTTATAATTTATAACTATCGCATAATACCTTTATTATAGCATAACGCCAAGTACGCGTTTCCGGGATAATTATTATTTTCTCTTATAACTTACAAACGTTTTAATAACCTTTTACGATTCTGGGGACAGCGTTGTTTTATAATTGTAAAACGCCGCTTTTGTCGCTTTTATAGCGTTATTTATTTTTAAAAATACCCTAACACTTTTTCGAAAATTAAGTTTTTCTTTTAAAAGCCGTAATGATTACGATATTCTATAACTGCTTTATTAACTTTGTTACGTATTCGCTTATTTTTATCGGATTAGCGAAATTATTTAAGTACCTTAATTTTTTAAGCTCGATTTATACCAAGTTTTTATTTAACATCGATCAGCTAAAGTTTACCCCGCCGGAACGGGCCGATTTCGTAATATTTTCGTTCCATTAAAAACTATTATTAATTATAATTTATAATCGAAACCGCGTTAAAAAATTAAAACTTACCAAATCGAATTATTACGGTATCGCTAACGTAAAAAGCTTATTGCTATATCGAAAAAATTTATGATACTTATTCTATGACGGATATTTTAGGTTAAAGTTTCCGATAACGACGTTATTATTTTACGGTTTCATTACTGTAGAAAAAATAAAAGGTTATTTTTATATTTGCTAGTTTCCGGTTTGGCGTAAACGGACTGTACCGTTAAAGGTCCGTTTGTCGAAAGTTACCGCCACCCAATTAATACCGGCTTACGTTCAATACGTTTCGGAAACAAAGCGTTTAGAAATATATAACGCCGTTTTCCCTTTTCCGTTATATATAGGAATATACGGGCATAACCCCGGGTAATAAATTTCCTCGTTTCCTTTAATATAAAATTTTTATATCGCTATTATATTATATTCGTTCCGACTATTTTGCGTTAACCTTACGTTAATTTTTGAACTTATCGTATTTCAATAAAGGATTTTTAATTTTATAAATCGGGTAAAAATCCGCTGGTTTTTAAAATTTGGTTATTGCGGTTTTCGTTATTAAGCCGGTTCGTAACCAGCGCGAAATAACTGCTTATATCCGGAATTTCCGTATTTCGCGCTTTTTTAGTTAAGGGAAATTTGTCCCTGTTCGCCGGTGTAGTAATATAATTAACTGCTGTAAGTAAATTAATCGGTTTTCTTTATAAGCAGTTATTATTATAATTTACTTATCCGCAGCAAACTTTAACCTTATTAATGTACCATTAACGCTATTATTACGGATTTCGAACTGTTTAAAACGGAAAATATATATCTTTTTAATTACTTTTGTTACGCTATAGCCGTTAAATAATTGCCGTATTATATAACTTATTACGCTTTATAATTCTTATACTTAATCAACAATTTGTCCGCTTTTGCCGCATATTCTTTTTCGTTTTACTTATACGTTATTTCCCCGTAATAGCCGTACGGCGTTTGTTTTCGTAATATTACGTAATATGCTTATATTTATAATACCTAAATATTAGCTAATTATTATGTTTTTCGAAAAAGGTCTATAATCGAATATATACGCTTTTCAAATTATTCCGTTATTGCAAAACCGTTTTGTCGCGTCGATATCGTTTATCCTCATTCTTAATATTACGTATTTTATATTTTTATTTTTCGGCAACAAAAATCGGATTCTTTCCATATTCGGCGTATTATGTTATTTTAGCTTTTATAATAGCTATTTCGGCGCGGCGTAAATATTACGTAACGTGTTATAAGGTATACTTTTAACAACGACGATACATTTACGGTTATTCCGTTACTTTTTTGTCCGAATCCGGCGTTTACTTAATTATTATCCATTTTATATTTTAATACGATCTTTAACGTCCCACACCACCTCACCGGATGCACCACCTCACCGGATAACTTTTAGCACATTCCAATTACCTAACTTCAATTGTCCATTTCTCAACACCAACAACATGGAACGGCTTACAAAGAACGCAAGAATCCCACACCACCTTACCGGATAACTTTTAGCACATTCCAATTACCTAACTTCAATTATCCATTTCTCAACACCAACAACATGGAACGGCTTACAAAGAACGCAAGAATGAACCTAGCCATTCAGGCTAAAAAACGAAACCCAAAACTTAGTTATGCAAAAGTTAATTCTATTTATAAAGTACCCTAATCTACCTTACATAAACAATATCGCGGTAAACCTTCCCAAACCGATATTATCCTAAATTCGCGAAAGTTAAAGCCGACCGAAGAAAAATCGATTATCGACCGAATCCTTAACTTAAATGCACAAACATTTCCTGTCCGGCTTCAACACGTTGAAGATATGGCCAATCTACTGCTGGCCCAGCGCGTTACGGATCGCGTCGGACTTAACTGGGCGTCGAGATTTGTTAAACGGCAAAAAAAACTCCAAACGCGTTTAAATCGAAAAATCGATTATTAACTGATCTTATCCGAAAATCCAAAAGCATTTCGCAAGTAATTTAAGCTTATTCGGGCTACAATCTCGAAATACGGCATCGCAGAAAAGGATATTTACAACTTCGACGAAACCGGATTTTTAATAAAGCTTTTTATGATAACGGGTATAATAATTACCAATGCCGAAAAGCGTAAAAAACTTAAACAAACGCAATAAAGGCATAAAAAATAAGTTACAATTATTTAAGCTGTTAATTTCTAAGGTTAGGCTATGCCGTTATTTGTTATTATGGCGGGGAAAAATTATCTTAAGTTTTAATACCGCAACAACCCATTGCCAACAGCCGATTAAAAAATCGCATTAAGTAATAATAGCTGGACAATAAATAAATTAAGTTTCGAATGGATCCAGCATTTTGACAAACATATTCGGACGCGTACGAAAAGTTTTAAACGTCTTTTTATCTTCGACGGCCATAAAAGCTATCATTCGATAAAATTCGAAGAATATTACGCCAATAATAACATTATTACGTTTTGTATGCTTACGTATTTTTCGTATCGGCTTTAACTTTTTGATATATTTTATTTTTCTGTTTTAAAACGCGCTTATTTACGTTATATCGAAAACTTAATAGGACGCCATCATACCTATATTGCCAAAGAAAATTTCCTCGCCGGCTTCTACGACGCGTTCCAAGCTGCCATAACGTCCGATAACATTAAATTTGGATTCGCGAAAGTTAATCTTATTCCATTCGATCCCAATAGCGTTTTTTCCGAATTAAAGGTTCCTTTAATTATACCTACGCCGACCGTCTTCCCGCTAACTTCTGCCGGTTCTATTCGCTCCACTTCCGCAAAAACCCCTAAGAATATTAAAGAAATAACGCGGCAATTACGTTATTTGAAAAAAAAGATTGAAATTAACAGGGTAGATCGTTAAGTAAAATAGCTAAATCGGTACATCTTTTGACCAAAAGTTACTTATTAATTTTGTACGAAAATGTTTTTTTTGGGGAAAAAGCTACCTAATTGCGTAAAACGAACTACATTTTAAGCAAACGTTGCAGAACTAAAAATAAACGTTTTTAAAAAGAAGGAACATTTACTATACAAAAAGGATAAGCTTTTTTGGTTTAAAAAAAAAGAGGTAATAAAAAAATGCAGCTAACAGCAGCTGAAAGGGGTCGTCGTAAAAAAGTTAAAACCAAGAAACGGAAGTGTGGTATTTGCGGCAAGCCTGGATATAATGCGCGTACTTATGTAAAAGTTGTAAATATATCTAGCGAAGAAGAATCCGATTGATTTAAATCAATGCGATATATTATTATTAAGTTATTTGAATTTGTTGCTGCGGAGTGCCAAGAACCATCCGGTGAGGTGGTGCATCCGGTGAGGTGGTGTGGGACGTTATAAAACTTAATATTACATTTTTATTATGTAAATAACGCGCCGTTATTATTAATCGCATTTTATTACTTTATTAAATACTTATATTATTTTTACCATCGGATCTAATAAAATATCCAGCTTTTTATTTATTATTGTTATTATAACTGTTTTATTATAATAAACCGTAATTATTAACCGTAAGTTTTATACGTTAACGTTATTATTATTATACGTACTTATAACGGTTCCGGTAATTTATATTTTCGTATTCGTCGTTATTTATATGCATATAATACGGTTGTCGATGGTTTTTTCGATTATATTAATAATTTGCTTTAATCTTTATACGGTCCCAAATGTTTCGTTATCGTTATTTGGTCCGTTCGGATTTAATACGTTTATTGCTTTTATAATCTTATTAATTATAACTATAACTTCCGTTAACGTCCCACACATATGAGCGAGATACACATATAAGCGAGACACTTTTTGGCACCTTGCAACAACAAATTCAAATAACTTAACAACAACATATCACATTAATTCAAATCAATCGGATTCTTTTTCGCTAAACGTATTTACAACTTCTACACAAGTACGCGCATTATGTCCAGGCTTGCCGTAGACGCTATATTTCCGTTCTTTATTTTTAACCTTTTTACGACGACCCTTTTCAGCTACTGTTAGCTGCCTTTTTTATTACCCTTTTCTTTTTAAGCCAGAAAAGCTTATACCTTTTATATAATAAATATTTTTCTTTTTTAAAAACGTTTATTTTTGGTTTTACGACCTTTATTTAAAATATTATTCGTTTCGCGTAATTAGATAACTTTTTCCGAAAAAGAAAAGTTCGTACAAAATTAATAAGCAATTTTTTGTTAAAAAATAATTCGATTTAATTATTTTATTTAACGAATTACCTTATTAATTTTTAAATTTTCTTTTAAATAACGTAATTACCGCGTTATTTCTTTAATATTTTTAAGGGTTTTCGCGGGCGGGAATTGAATGGAACCGGCGGAGGTTAACGGGGAGACGGTCGGCATAGGCATAATTAAAGGAACCTCTAATTCGGAAAAAACGTTATTAGGATTAAATGGAATAAAACCAGTTTTCGCGAATCTAAATTTAATGTTATCGGACGTTATGGCAGCTTGGAACGCGTCGTAAAAGCCGGCGAGGAAATCATCTTTAGTAATGTAAGTATAATAACGTTTTATTAAGTTTTCGATATAACGCAAATAAATACGTTTAAATAAATAAAAATTATATATTAAAAAGTTAAAGCCGATACGAAGAATGCGCGGCTATATAAAATGTAGTATTATTATTATTAGCGTAATATTTTTCGAATTTTATGGAATAATAACTTTTATAGCCGTCGAGGATAAAAGAACGTTTCGAACTTTCCGTACGTATCCGAATATTTTTTTTATCTAGTTATTATTACTTAATACAATTTTTTAACTGGTTAGTAGTAATAACTTATCGTAATATTAAAACATAAAATAAATTTTTCCCGTTATAATAATAAATAACAGCATAATTTAATTTTGGGAATTAACATCTTAAATAATTATAATTTTAAAAAAAAAATTCGTTTAAGTTTTTTACGTTTTTCGGCATTCTCAATTATTATACCCGTTATTATAAACAGCCTTATTAAAAATTCAGTTTTATCGAAGTTATAAAAACTTTTTTGTAATAACGTATTTTCTGATTATAACCCGAATAAGTTCGAATTATTTGCGAATTGCTTTTAGATTTTCGGATAAAATCCGTTAATAATCGATTTTTCCGATTTAAACGACTTTAGAATTTTTTTGCCGTTTAATAAAGTTTAACGCCTAATTAAATTTAATGCGTTTTATAACGCGTTAAGTTAGTAATATATTGGCCATATCTTTAACATATTAAAGCCGGATAAGAAACGTTCGCGTATTTAGGTAAAGAATTTGGTCGACAATCAATTTTTTTTTGGGTCGGCGTTAATCTTTAAAAAAAACGAATAATATCGGGTCGGGCGCGTTTACCGTTAGAACGATATATTAAGTTAACAGATAATATTTCATAAATAAAATTAAGCTTTTTGTATTTAAGTTTCGGGTTTCGTTTTTTACCCTAAATGCCTAAGTTCATTTTCGTTTTTTTTATAAAGCTCTTTATATTATAATTGTTAAAAAAGGGCAATTAATAATATATTGTTAAAATAGGAAAAAAAAAATGTTTTACTTATATATATATTTTGCTTATTTTATATAAGACGTTATAGGTATCTTAGTTATTTATCCAAACTTTTCTAAATTAAACGTATTTAAGTTTTTAAAGCTTTTTGTTTTTTCTTTTTCTTTTTCTTTTGTTTTTTTTTCTTTTTTTTTCTTTTTTTTTTTTGTATAATAAGTTTTTCCGGATAACGATACGATAATTAGGAATAAATTATTTAATATACTTAAAAACGATAACGTTTTATATATATAAACGTTATATATATATAAGCGCAACACGTTTTTAACATATTCCAACTACCTATTTTTAATTGCTCATTTTTTAATAACTACAATATAAAGCGCTTTATAAAAGATGCCAGAATAAACCTAGCTATTCAGGTTAAAAAACGAAACCCGAAACTTAATTATAAAAAGCTAAGTTTTATTTATAAAATTTTATCTTTTACTTTAGCATACCGTTTTAAAAGTAAACGCGCCCGAGCTGATATTATCCCTTTTTTGTAAAAATTGTCGCCCGAATCCTTAACTTAAATACGTAAATATTTTTTATCCGGCTTTAACATATTAAAGATATAGCTAATATACTACTGGCCCAACGTATTGCAAAACGCGTTAAAATTAATTAGGCGTCGAACTTTGTTAAACGGCAAAAAAAATTTTAAACGTATTTAAATCGAAAAATCGATTATTAGCAGATCCTATCCGAAAATCTAAAAGCATTTCGTAAATAATTCGAACTTATGCCGGTTATAATCGCGAAATCCGGTATCGCAAAAAAAGATATTTATAATTTCGACGAAATTAAATTTTTAATATGGTTTTTTATAAAAACGGATATAATAATTACTACTACCGAAAAAACATAAAAAACTTAAATAAACGTAATAAAAAAATAAAAAATAAATTATAATTATTAAAATTATTAATTTCCAAAATTAAGTTATATTACCATTTATTATTATAACGCGGAAAAATCATTTTAAATCTTAATACCGTAATAATTTACTGTTAACAACCGATTAAAAAATCGTATTAAATAATAATAGTTGGATAACAAATAAATTAAGTTTCGAATAGATCTAATATTTTAATAAGCATACTTAAACGCGTACGAAAAGTTCCAAACGTTTTTTTATTTTCGACGGCCAAGAAAGCCATTATTCGATAAAATTCGAAAAATATTACGCTAATAACAGTATTATTATGCTTTATATACCTGCGCATTTTTCGTATCGGCTTTAACCTTTTAATATATCTTATTTTTTTATTTTAAAACGCGCTTATTCGCGCTATATCGAAAACCTAATACGATATTATCATATTTATATTACCAAAGAAAATTTTCTCGCCGGCTTCTACGACACGTTCCAAACTGCCATAACGTCCGACAACATCAAATCTGGATTCGCGAAAGCTGGTTTTATTCCATTCGATCCCAATAACGTTTTTTCTGAATTGGAGGTTCTTCCAGTTGTGCCTACGCCGACCGTCTCCCCGTTAACTTCCCCCGGTTCCATTTCACCTTCCGCAAAAACCCCTAAAAATATCCGTAAAGCAATAAAACAAGGACGATACTTGCAAAAAAAAATTAGAAATTATCAGGGTAGCTCGCTCACAAGAATACTAAAGTCGGCTAATCTTAAAAACAAGGGGTATATGTTGCTGTTACATAAAGCCGCTTTTTTCCGGGAAGAAAACGTCCAATTACGCGAAACGAATTATATTTTAAGCAAACGTCGCAAAGTTAAAAACAAACGTTTTCCAAAAAAAGGAACACTTACTATATAAACGGGACAAGCTTTTCTGGCCAAAAAAAAAGGGGGTAGCAAAATAATGCAGCCAACAGCAGCTAGAAAAGGTCGTCGTAAAAAGGTTAAAACCAAGGAACGGAAATATGGCGTTTACGGCAAGCCCGGGCATAATGCGCGTACTTATGAAAAAGTTGTAGATACGTTTAGCGAAAAAGAATCCAATTGATTTTAATTAATGCGATGTGTTGTTATTAAGTTATTTGGATTAATTGTTGCGAGGTGCCAAAAAGTGTTGCGCTCATATGTATATAACGCTTATATGTGTGGGACATTATTATGTAATTTAAAGATAGTAATAATAATTAATGATAATAAGTAATATTTATTTATAGGTATATTAATGTAATAATGTTAGTAATTCGCAAATGTTAAAATATAATTGTTATACTTATAAGTACTGAAATTTGCGAAAAATTGCCTGTAGTTTATACGTCCAACTGATTAAATATATATAAGGCTAATACACCGAATTTTTGCATGGAAAACGTATACACCGAGGACATCCCAGAAATCTTTTTCAGGAGTTATATAGGAACGTACCCTTGTCGTCGCTTTCTTTGATTAAAAATATACATCCGTTTTGCACCCACAACTTTTTTGCAACTTTTCTGCAATACTATTCCAATTTCTCCCTCCCGACCACATTTATTTTAACCCAACATATACCCTAACATATACATTACCATCTTTATTGCATTAATTAATACCATCGTAAGTTTTCGTCAGCTATCAGATTTACGCAATCCTTGAAGATTTCGTGCAAATATAGACCCAGGTAGATTATTCCGTCCTATAAAAAATCGTTTATTAAAAAGCAATCTGGACTAGGTAACAAACCTTTAAATCCTGGCACCAAAAAGCCCGTCGATCCCAGGGTTATGGAAAACATCCACAAGTTAAAACGTGTTTTTAATTAACGTCGTACAATTCTGGCGGCGCTAAACTCGTCCATATTTTCCAAGTTATCAATCCGTTATATCGATAGGGCCTTAAGTAATAATTGAAGTGTTAAACTTTTATGCAATCTTAATAATCCTGGGAAATATTAAAACCCAATATATCGTCGAGCACTTACTTATCACCTAGCCCCCATTTTCCAGTATAAATTCCGTAATATAACATTTAGTTAAAACGCATTATTACCTAAAACACCCGTTATAAGTAATAGACAACTTCCAAAACCTTAGCTATTTTAATATATATTAACATTAACGGAATTAGTTAAAATATTTTCAAAACTTAATCCGGTCTTAAATACCATTGAACAAATTAACGGTGGTCGCCGATCAGTATCGATTATACCTTTTCTACGTAAAATATTAGTACTTCGTCATTTTATCCCAATGTTTTATTAACGGCTTCGATAATCACAGTAAATTCCCGTATTATTAAGCATATCCCTGGCCTAGATACTAATATTAAAGCGTTACCTTTTCCGTACGTTCTTTTTAATAACACTCAAATATAATCCAGTTTTAAAATAAACGAAGTTTTATATATTACGTTATGTTTAAAAAAATTTAAGTAGTTTTCTTGTTCGTAATATCGTTATTAAAATCCACTAATTAATACGAATATTCGTCATTATATCTATAAGTCTAATCAGAAGTTTAACGATTAATCGGTATATACGATAATAAATCGAAAGTAAAAACTCCTAGTCAGCCGTGAATACCTAATCTAATATAATCAAATATTTCCAGAGAGTAAAAATTTCGAAATTGTATTTAGAAGGGTTGTGATTGTAGTCTGTAGTTATTTTTTAGTGACTAACTGACTACTGTTATTTTAGTCAGGCCACTAACTAACTAATGTAGTTTTACTCAAGTTACTAACTAACTACAGACTAATGTAATCAATGTTAATTAGTCACTACAAACAACGAATAACTAAAGATTTATATATATAAGTTTTCCAATTTTTCTAAGTTTAAATTTCTATACGTCTTGTATTTTGTTTTAAATAAATGCAATGTATAAGATAAATACTATTTTATAAACAAATATAAATTTTTTTCATAATTATTAGGAATTTTTTAGGGTTTTTTGAATTAACGATTATATGAATAAAATTCGGATTGCAAATTTGTTACTAATAATTGTACTACAAATTATAACTCGTGGTTTGTACTTTATCAATGCTTTAATTAAAATTGGTATAGTGAATTAATAACCTAACTAAAGGTAAATACCGGTAATTACGTATAGTTAATAACTATAAAAACCTAAAAATTACGATGACTTTATTAAGTTTTTCAATAAATAAACGAATAAATATATATAAAGTCCTACACATATGAACGGGACATACCTATGAGCGGGACACATTTTTAGCTATTCTAACAACCCATCTTTAATCATCCATTTCTTAACACCAACATTAGGAACGCCTTACAAAAGAAGCGAAATAAACCTCGCTTTTCAGGTTAAAAAACGAGACTCGAAATTTAGGTACAGAAAACTTAGTTCTATTTATAAAGTTCCATTTTCTACTTCAAAAGTAAGCTTTAACGGTAGATACGCCTGAACCGATATTATACCTCCTTTGCAGAAATTGACGCCAACCAAAAAAAAAATTTTTTTCGATTATCGAAGGAATCTTTAACTTAAATACGCAAGCGTCTCCTGTCAGGCTTTAATGTGTTAAAGATATGGCCGATATATTGCTTACCTAATGCGTCGCGGAACGCGTCGGTGTTAACTGGGCGTCGAAATTTCTTAAACGGCAAAAAAAAACCTTTGAACGCGTTGGTATCGGAAAATCGATTATTAACGGGTTTATGGAAAAATCCAGAAATATTTCGTAAATGGTTCGATCTCATTCGGGTTATTATCGCAAAATACGATAATGCAAAAAAGGATATTTATAACTTCGACGAAACTGGATTTTTGTTAAAGTTTTTTATAACAACGGGTATAATAATTACCAGTATCCAGGGCTGTGATTAAGTAACTTAAGTCCAATTCCACCTCCGGAATTATAACTTAAAAGTTAATCCGAAGCCGGAATTGTACTTGTTAAGTTAATTCCAAGTCTGATTACGTAATAAGTTAGTTAATTCCGGGGCCGGACTTGGAATTAACTTGATGAGTTAGTTAGTAACTTAAAAAAACTTAATAACTTATGGCATTTTTTATTATTATTATTATTATAATAATAATAATAATAATAATAATAATAATAAT